>ML326757.1:0-29132 GCA_005239505.1 Nicotiana paniculata | reverse complement strand
AACTGTGTATGAGTCATGTTGTTTATGTGTACTATGTGTGGAGGTACTTGTGCCTTTTCTATGTTTTTCTATGTTTCCCCCTAATTGTAGTCCTACATGTTCTTATTTGTCGCCTTAGTATTTTTCCTTCAAACCTAATGGCCTTCCTAGAACATCCATTATAGGATAGAAGTCCTAAATTCCTCCGGGAGTGATAAGAAGGGACGGGTAACAACATGCAATAGAGGTCGAGACCAACACTCGATTTAGTTACTTTCACGGGGTGGGAAAGGGTAGAATATGGATATGATCACTGGTGCGCTAATACCACGTGTAGCCCCTCTTCGATGAGTGATTACCGGTTATTGTACTGATGTGATCCATATTATTATAAACCTAGGATACCCTTCATATGCTTAGATCGTAACCCCTTCAAAATCTAACCTTCTTTACTATTTTTAAACATCTGCATGTTTAAGACTTAAATCCCCTCTTATTTGAGCCTTTATTTGTTTGTTTGCTATGCCGTACAAATTCACAAAAGTTGTTTGGCCAGGAACCACACTTGTGGATCTTGAGGGGTGCCTAACACCTTTCCCTTAGGATAATTTCAATCCCTTACCCTATCTATGGTTAACAACGTAGTTGTAAATGAACCTCTTTGGTATCCTAACGCACCTTTGAAAATCGTTAGGTGGTGACTCTCAAAAACACAAACCCCTTTCCCAAAAGGAAAGATTTATCCCAACCGAATGTCGTAAACTCGATCTCCACGAGAAAAGATGGGGCGCGACAGTACAGGAAGTGTTGGATAAGGTGAAGTTGATTCAGGAGCGGCTTTGCACGGTGTAGTCTAGGCAGAAGAATTATGCGGACCGGAGGTCCGGGATGTGTCTTTCATGGCTGGGGAGAAGGTGCTACTGAAGGTGTCACCCATGAAGGGTGTTATGCGGTTCGGGAAGAGGGGCAAGTTGAGTCCCCGGTTTATTGGGCCTTTTGAGGTGCTTCAGAAGGTTGGAGAGGTGGCTTATATACTTGCTTTGCCGCCCAGCTTATCGAGTGTTCATCCGGTGTTCATGTTTCCATGCTTCAGAAGTATGTTGGTGACCTGTCTCATGTTTTGGACTTCATCACGGTTCATCTTGAGGGTGATATGTCATATCAGGTAGAGCCAGTGGCTATTTTGGGTCGACATTTCAAAAGGTTGAGGTCTAAGGAGATAACTTTAATAAAGGTGCAGTGGAGAGGGCAGCCAGTGGAGGAGGCCACCTAGGACACTAAGCGGGAGATGTGGAGCAGATATCCTCACTTATTTAAGGCTCCAGGTATGTTTCTAGACTTGTTCGAGGACGAACGTTTGTTTAAGAGGGGGAGAATGTAACGACCCGGCCGGTCGCTCCATGAGATTAGCCCAGTTTTTCCCTGTTTATGCTTTGTCATGTATTTCTTAGCCTATTTATGATATGTTGGAACGGTTGGTTCAGGTTCGGAGCGGTCGTGGTGAGAAATGAGACACTTAGTCTCTTAAGTTGGCCTTGTGGTTGGAAAATTTAATTAGAAGTTGATTATTAGGTAAACGGCCTCGGAATGCAGATTTTAGGGTTCAGATAGCTTCGTTAGGTGATTTTGGACTTAGGAGTGTGTTCAGAATGTGGTTTAGGGTCTGGAGTAGAATTAGGCTTGAATTGGCGAAATTGATTTTTTGGCGATTTTTGGTCAGCCGTGGGAAATTAGCTATCGGGGTCAGAATGGAATTCTAAAAGTTGGAATAGGTTCTTAGCGTCATTTTGGATGTGTGTGCAAATTTTCAGGTCATTCAGACGAGTTTTGGGTAGTTTCGGCATCATTGGTGATTTTTGGAAAAGTTTGAAATCCTTACGCTTGAACCATGGGTTGATTTGATGGTTCGATGTTATTTTAGGGGTTCCGAGGGTTCGACTAAGTCCGGGTGATCATTTATGACTTGTTGGTACTTTTGGTTGAGGTCCCGAGGGCCTCGGGATGAGTTCGGATGGTTATCGGCATGGTTTTTGGCATTTTGGAACTATTGGTGTGAAGCCTTATGGTTTCTCCGCACCTGCGGATATGGGATAGCAGGTGCGAGTCCGCAGAAGCGGAGGAGGGGTCGCAGATGTGGAATTGGCTAGGCTGGAGAAGGGTCGCATATGCGGAGGATGGGCCGCACCTGCGGAATCGCAAGTGCGGTAGGTGAGTCGCAGGTGCAGATTTTGGACCCCTTAAGTGATTTGCGCAGGTGTGCACCTGGGACCGCAGGTGCGATGAATTAGCCGCAGGTGCGGTCATCGTTGTGCAAAGCATATAAATAGAATCCTTAGCGAGTTTTGGTCATTTTTCCACCATTTCTATACGGGTTTGAAGCTTTTGGAGGGGTTTTGAAGAGGAAATTCGAGGGTTCTTCGTGGAGGTAAGACTTTTGGACTTAAAACTCGTTTATGTACGATTATTTGACTGATTGGGGGTGGAATTTATGGAAATTTATGACTAAAATTTGGTGGATTAGGGCTTGAGGTTCTAGACTTTGAATTGAGAATTTGAGGGGCCATATGATGTCGGATTTTGGTGTATTTGGTATGTATGAACTCGTGAGAGTGTAAGAATCCAAGTTTTGTAATTTTATCGAATTTCAAGATGTGGGCCCGGGGGTCGGGTTTGACCAATTTTTGGATTTGTGCTTAATATTGATAATTTTCGAATGGGCTTCGTTTCTTGGTATATATTAATCATATAAATATGATTTTTGGCTAGATTTGGATCAATTAGAGGCCGAGTCTGGAGGAAAAAGCATTGAGGGCTAGGATTTTAGCCGATTTTGAGGTAAGTAACGTTTCCAAACATGGTTCTGAGGGTTCGGAACCCCGAACTATATACTATGTAATTGTAATTAAGGTGACGCACATGCCAAGTGACGAGCGTGCGGGCGTACACCGAGTGATTGTGGCCTGGCTCATCCCATGGCACCGTCTAGTAGTTATTTCAGGTTGATATCCGCACTTTTATTGATGTGATTAATGTGAACATGCTAGAAATCATGCTAAGTCAAATGCTAGGGCTTCACGCCGAAAATGCTGAGACCCGAGTGGTCGTATATTGCCGTCTCTGTATGTGTTTATTTGATTTTGTATACTCATTCCTGTCATAGCATATCATTTCATTCCTCAGTCTTGGTAATTGTTGATTTTATATATTTATCATTGTTTCGGGCTAATTCATGCATTTGTGAGCCCATGTGAGCGAGACCGGAGAATAGTGACTGAGTGAGGCCGAGATCATGTTATTGAGACAGTTATGAGATCGGACTACACATCGCAACGATTCTCTGATCATGCCTTTGTTGGCTTGATATAGCGCTTGGGCCAATAGGAGCCCCTCCGGAGTATTTACACCCCCAGTGAGCGCATTGATATAGAGGGATGAATCTTCCCTGGACATTGATCTTGTCCAAGTATTGTGTTCCGGAGATGGATCTTCTCCGTGGGCTGGATCGGCCTTTTCCTCAGTACTGAGTGACTACGGTCACCGGTGTTTGTGTACTATCCGGGATGGATCTTCCCTGGGCCCGAGAGCCATATACAGTACTGAGTGGACTTTGATGTGAGAGTTGTGAGCACCAGGTGCATTTCCAAACTGTTGATACATTGGCATGTAGAGTACTGAGATATACCTGGGTTACTTATCATATCAGTCATATTTTGTTTTCATTATATGTTAAAACTGTGAACATGCCTAAATTATGTGTACTGTTTTCATTACAATTATTGAGGTATAGTCTGTCACTACCTCTCAGCCCGTAGTTTGGGTTCGTTACTTCTGAGTTGGTGTACTCACGTTACCCTCTGCACCTTGTGCGCAGATCCAGGTTCATCGAGGCCGAGTAGCAGTGGTTGATTGGTTGAAAGAGATCCCTGGAGGTTTTGAGGTAGCAGCTGGTGATCGCAGTCTCGATTTCTCCTTCTTTATCCTCCTGTCGCATTTATATTATTTCAGACTATGTTGTCTATTTTGTACTTCGGCACTCTTACCTTGTAGTAGCTCATGATACGATGACACTAGATCTGGGTTTGATTTTTACATGATGTTTTGACGATGTTAAAATTTTAAATGGATTATTGTTGACACTTTTGCTACTGAATTTAAAAATTCTTCTGAAAAACAAATCTTATTTCAATAAAAATGTGTGGCTTGCCTGATTTCACGACATGCGCCATCACGACGGGTGTTTTGGGGTCGTAACAATTTTATTGGTTGTATTCACTGTATTTCTAGTTGTATTCAGTGTATTTTACTGTATTCATTGTATTTCAAAATTAAATGTTTTCACTGTTTATATTCTATTTATTTCAGTGTTTGTATTCAGAGTATTTTAATATTTATATCCTGTATTTATGCATATTATATGTACTCCATTTATTCATGGACAAATACATATTTTGTAAATATGTCCAAAACTTATGTTTGTCCGTTTAATGTAGATTGTACCATCGACTGAACACTTGCACATGGTAAATGATAAAGGAGGGCATTACATCGTTTGCCTCCAAAAGAAAAATAACAGTTGTGGGAGGTTCCAAGTGGACTAGCTACCATGCCCACATGCTTTGGCTGTCTTGAAAAGCAAATTTCTTATGCCGGATGATTATTGCTCGAATTATTACAAACCAAGGTCTGTTGTAATGACATACGAGATCCCCGTGTATCCTCTCCTTGACCGAAGTGAATGGAATATACCGGCACATATATCAGAGGAAGTTGTCTTACCACCCAAATGGAAGAGACCTCCTGAAAGGCCAAAGAAGAAGCGTGATAAGCCATTAAGTGAATTGCTTTAGAAGAACAGTCAACATTCATGTAGTATATATGGGCATGGTGGACATAATATGCATACTTGTAGAAATGCCCCACGTAGAAATTAGTTGATGTTCTGATTTTAATTCCTTCAATCACTGTTTCTGAATTTGTTCAAGATTTCTATTACTTATTGGTTTCTAGATGTATTTGATTGTTCCTGGATGAAAATTTTAANTATATATATATATATATATATATATATATATATATATATATATATATATATATATATATATATTGTTATATTACAATTCAAAATATATTTAAATACAGAAAACGACTATGTACATGACTAAATACATTATTGTTAAGTTTCCTGATACCTTAAGAAAATGATACACACACACATACACACACATGTTTTTGTGTGTGTGTGTGTATACTGTAAATGGTTAAATACATTTTTATAATTTAATTCAAATTACATTTGAATACAGAGTACAACTTTGTACATATGAATATAGAAATACAGAAATACAGAAGAATATATATAGGGAACGTGTATATATTATAAGTGATTCCCGTACATTTAGTGTATTTAATCAAAGTTTTTACTAGACTTCAAAAATAGATAAAATATAACTAAATATGAAATACATTGATTACAGAAGGATCTAAAAAATCATGTATTAAGCATAACTAACATACTATTAATACAACTATATTTGATTACATTATTTTTATCCTTTTAGAAAAACAGTAACATTAAAATGGATTCTTGAATCATGAGAATTTGAATACATAAGTATATATAAAAAAAGAATGCATTCATAATAACAGTTGTATTAAGACAAAAAACACATTCATGTATTCTAAACAAAAAGTTGTGTAAAACCATGATCAATTAAACTGAAAATATAATTTGTATCACAAAAAACTATTCTATAAATATCTTCATAGAAGTATCTGATTATGTGATTTGCCCAACAATCTTTACCGATGCTTCATTATCACTTATCGCATCGGCGTCTAACTTTCGCATAGCACAGTCCTAAAGGAGTGCTCCATATCTTAGCCGCAGTAAATTAAAAATGAATCAATAGAACTTTCTTCAACCTCACAATGCTTCATACCGACAAATATACCAAAACAGATAGTACCAAATAGTTTGTACTGCTATGGACTAAGTTTTTATTTGAGGTCGGAGATTATGTCGGTATTAGTGTAGGAACTGACAAGCGTCGATGTAGTAGGCAGGTGTTCAACAAAGAATTTTATAACCTGCATACATATACAACAAAAAAGATCATTACATGCTTGAATGAGTTGTTTATGAGTTCAAATACATATAAGTGCATGTATATATAAAATATATTATTTTTATTATATACAAAATACAGTACATACAAAATAGTGAATACATGAATACAGAACTTAGACATGAATATACCAAAAATATTGATTATGACAAACAAAAAAATAACTTTGAGTTATGACAATAATGATAGAACTGCGAGTGTAATTAAGATTGTTGTTTTATGAACTCAAATACATATAAATACAAAAAATATAAATCATTGTATAAACTAAAATCAATGTATGCGGACTCAAATACATATAAAAATACCTTGTCCATCCGTGTTTCTGAGCTACTTCCTGTAGCAACCTCTTTTCCCTTGCTCCCAAAAGCAACATTGATAAGTTTTTGTTTCATAGGGTCATTGCGTGTTTTTGTTCGTCTTTCGGCTTCCATGGTTGCTAATAAACCTGCAAATACAGATTCCTCTTGCGTGATTTGTAAATCGAAAGATGGCATCACAATTGAGTACTTTAGTGGGCATACCTTGTGTAACCCTCTTCGAAGTTGTTGATTCACACATTGAAGAGG
Organism: Nicotiana paniculata; assembly: GCA_005239505.1. Lineage (NCBI taxonomy): Eukaryota > Viridiplantae > Streptophyta > Magnoliopsida > Solanales > Solanaceae > Nicotiana > Nicotiana paniculata. Next base: position 22,459 of record ML326757.1, on the reverse strand, counting down.
AAATTTGAAGTTTTATGCTGAGAACCTAATAGTGGTGAAAATTATTTTAAAAAAAGAGTGAACAGAAAAAGAAGAAGCGTGGACCGGCCAAAAAACTAAAAACTCTAAAACTTGGGACCAAAAACGTTGAAAATGAGATAGAATCATGATTTAACAAGTATGTAACAATCCGGCCGGTCGTTTTGAGAGTAATAGCCCTGATCCCCTATTTACTGCTTTCTCTGTATGTTTTTATGCTTATATGACTTGCCGGGGGGTTCTGTTTGTGGGTTCGGAGTGATTTGGGACACTTAGTCCCTAAAACGGAAGCTCAAGTTCTAAAATTTTAATCGTAGTTGGAACTGCGTGAAGACGATTCCGGAATGGAGTTTCGTCAGTATTGTTAGCTCATTTGGGTGATTTTGGACATATGAGCGTGTTTGGATTGTGTTTTGGAGATCTGTAGATGAATTAGGCTTAAATTGGCGAAAGTTTAATTTTTGGAAAGTTTGATCGGAAGTGAACTTTTTGATATCATAGTCGGATTCCGATTTTGGAAGTTGGAGTATGTCTGTAATGTCAATTATGACTTGTGCGCAAAATTTGAGGTCAATTGGACGTGATTTTGTAGGTTTAGGCATCGGTTGTAGAAGTTTGAAGTTTCAAGTTCATTAAGTTTGAATTGGAGGGTGATTTGCATTTTTAGTGTTATTTGATGTGATTTGAGCCCTCAACTAAGTTCAGATGGTATTTTACGACTGGTTGGTATGTTTGATTGAGGTCCCGGGGGCCTCGGGACGATTTCAGGTGGTTAACAGATCTTTTTGAACTCGGGAGAAATTGCTAATTTTCTGCTGTCTCCAGTTCTAGTTTCCTTCTTGGCGTTCGCGAGTGGAGTCCCGCATTCGCGAAGAGGAGATGGAGGCAGGAAGAGAATTTCTCTTCGCGTTTGCGAAGTGGGTTCCGCGTTCGCGAAGTCTTGTTCAGCAGTGTGTCGCGAACGCGTAAAGGGGCATCGCATTCGCGTAGAGGAAATAGAGCAGCTGGGACCCCAAGGCTTTGTTCTATGAGTTCGCGTAGTGGAGATCGCGTTCACGGAGCAGCAGGCAGTGGAAGCCACGCGTTCGTGAGAGGTCACTTGCGTTCGCAAAGGATGGATTTTGGTCAGTGATTTATTTGTTCAACGTGAACGCGAGGGTGTGGTCACGTTCGCGAAGAAGGGATGCATGGCCAGTATTAAACTTTTCAAAAACGAAAGTTAGCCATTTTATCAAAAACTTGAGATAGAGAGATCGGATTTGGACAAGATTTTGAGGAATATTCAGAGACATCGATTGGGTAATGATTCTTCACTTGTTTTTGGTTATATCCCATTAATCTATCATTAAGTCCATCCTTTAATTTCGGATTGGGTTAAAAATTTTGAGAAAAATGGGAGAAGTTCTTCAACTAAGTTTTTGAGTTTTGATTGGGATTTTGATATCCATTTGGATAATTTGGTACGAGTGAACTCGTGAGTGAATGAGTGTTTATATTTTGTGGCTTTTACCCGATTTCGAGACGTGGGCCTGAGTCGACTTTCTGGGGCGATTTTCTAGTTTCTTGCTTAAGCCCTGATTTCATTAATTAGATTAGTTTATTATAGTTATATTTATGGTATGTAATTACTTTTGGCTAGATTTGGGCCATTCAGAGTCGGATAATCGAGGAAAAGGCATCCTTATTGACTGATTGAGCTTGAATCAAGGAAAGTGGCTTGCCTAACCTTGTGTAGGAAAAATCCACTTAGGACTTAGTACTGCTGTGCTATGTGAGCCGTGTACGTGAGGTGACGAGTGAGTACACAGGCTATTTGTTGTAAAACCTGATTTTTACTGAGTAGTAACCTGTTTTCATCTTAATTGAGTTATACCAGCATGTGTAGTTATCCTGTTTAGTCTAATATCGCATGTTTGCGTGCTTTAACTGCTTATTTGAACTATGTGCAACATGCCTAGTTGATTTCCTGTTTTTCCTTGATCTTTATCAGTCTTAACTGTAGAATTCTTGCTGTTAATAGTTGTATTTATCGGATTGAGCTTTGTGTTTACTTTTGAGACTACGAGGCGGTACCTCGGGAGTTCTTCCTGCACATTTTCTTTTGAGACTACGAGGCGGTACCTCAGAGTCCCCCTTTATTCTCTCCTATGTCATTTGCCTTCCGTACTTCCTTTATTAGACTATGATGTATAGAGATACTAGTTTTCTTCTGTAGCTTGTGATTTACGATGTTCCGAATTTTGGGAATACTATGTATTTCTAGAGTGTTGGTCATTGTACATGCCGAGCGACATTGTTACCAGTTATTTTGCCGAGATTTTGAGAGAGAATAACTAAAAGAATCTTGAGAGAGAAAAACATAAATAACATATTTAACGCCTTAACGGTAATGTATACTATAAATACTGATTTTGCTACAAAAATAAAAAGTAATTATAGAAAATAATATTCTAAAAGAGTTTTGATTTATATTAAATAGGGTGTATACACTATTTACTAGAGAAATTTTCAGAAATGACTATTGTTTAGTGGCTATTAACTTCCTGTAGCTACCATATACATAATTATTTTATGTAGCTACCTTTCAGTTGTTATGATAAAGTATTCGAGCTACTGTATTCAGTAGCAAAAATCGGCTAAAAAATAGGGCAGTCCAGCTGTCAGTCGTTGTATTCACATGTATTCATACCATGTATTCATGAATACAACGTAATAATAGGTCTCTCAAGTTGTTTAATAACGGAAAACTGTTGATTTAACGAGATACACTCCTAATATAACTCATCTAAATCAATTATAACACACAACATTATCAATCCAATTAATGAGAAGATTTGTGAGACGCTAAACACCAAAACATAGAGCATTCTTCAAAGTTTCAGTCCCTCTTTTTTTTTCTAACACAGTTCGAGTTTTTATTTTTCTTATTTTTTTCTGACATTGTTCGAGGTTCTGTTCGGGATTGATACAAGTATCTACATAAATAGTTTGAAATTCGATTTTCTGTATATGAATACATCATGTATTTATACCGGATACAAACTTACTGCCTGCATATTTCATAATAAACCTAGTCCTTGTATTTTGTTGTCTATAACAGTTGTGTTTAATGTATTCAAGTTTATTTTATATTCACAATATTTTTTATTTATTTCTAATACATGGTATTACTGCTTTATTGCGTACATTTCATTGGTTGTATTCATTGATTTTCATTTTGAGAGTATTTTATTTATTTCACTGTATTGTTATTTTAAATACAGATATATATACATTTAGGTTTAAAATACATATGAATATAGTTAGACTGAATGCATAACTAATTGATGAATAACATCAAATGATACAACTAACAATGTATTTAAAAATGTTGAAGTAAGAACTCAAATACATATAAATATATCTAAATACAACAGTCAAAAAATTACTGTACAAAATAAAAATCAGTGTATGCCTTATCAAATACATATAAATACATCTAAATACAAGAAGAGAAAATCATTATAGAAACTAAAAATTAATGTATGCGGATTCGAATACATATAAATACATCTACAATTAGGATCATTGCGTTTTTTGTTCTCTTTTCGGCTTCAATGGTTGCTGATGAACCTGCAAATACAGGTTCCTCTTGAGTGATTTGCAAATCAAAAGATGGCCTTTCGAAATTGAGTGCTTTAATGGGTATTTTGCAGAAAATCTAACAATGGTGAATATTTAAAAAAAAAATTGAAGAGAAAAAAAAGAAGCTTTAACCGAGCAAAAATCCAAAACTTTAGTGGTAAGTGATGAAAATCTGTGTTGATGATTTATGACTTGCACAGTTTCATAGTTCTTGACAAAAGTAAGAAATCATGAATCAGAAGGGAAAAAATTTGGTGTCACGCCTCTACGTCCTGTGGAATTGAGAAAGAACAATTTTGAAAAGGATATTACGGAAACTTGCCGGAACTCATGGAAAAGCTCACTGTTTTCATGGCTCAAGAGTAGTGATAACCATGGAAATCATGGAAAAGCCAGTCGGAGGAAACCAATTTTCTAGTTCATATAGGAAATAATGAGAGATAGATCGTGCAGAGAAAAATAAAATACTATGCGTGACTTTGGGAGAGAATAAACTGAAAGAATGAGAGAGAAAAATATTAATCAGCGTATTTAATGGTTTAACACTAGGAAATAATCATAAATACATATTTTGTTATAGAAACTAAAAGGTAGCTATAAAAAATAATATTTTAAAAATATTTTTATTTATAATAAATAGGGTGTAAAGCTTTGCTATGAGAGGTAAAGTTTTCAATTTATTATTCCGGTAAAAGCCCATTGCCGCGTAATGGAAAAAACTCAGTGGAGGGCAACTGAAAATTTTCGGCTTTGGCGGAAAATTCAAAGTGTGTCACTGTTTTCTCCAAATAACAGAATTTGAAATTCGGGGCTTTTACAACTTGAGCTCAGCAGGCACGTCATTCTCTACATTAAGGCAGGAAATGTCGAAAGTGCCTTTTTTTTAGCTTTTACAAACTAGATTTTGTAAAAATAAAATATTTTAAAAAAACTAATCCAATATATAAACTTCCCGAAATTACTTTTATAAACATTAAGGCAGGAAATGTCGAAAGTGCCACTTTTTAGCTCTTACAAACTAGAACTAGAATTTGTAAAAAATAAAATAAAAAAATATACTAATCTAACATATAAACCTCCCAAAATGACTTTTATAATTACTAAACTGAACCAACTCCAAAAGCACTCCCTAAGGAGATAATTCACATACAACTCCGCGTTTATAACAAATTACATTAATATACTATCATATATGATGATTAAAGTGAAAGTATATCTTAATTAAATGCTCCTTTTGTTTCAATTTAGATGAAATATTTCGGTTATCGAGAGTTAATTTGACTAATATTTAAAATTAAACCGTATTACTTTAACTCAGTATTTTAAAATTAAAATTTAGATTAAGATATTCATAAATTATACAAAAGTACTATAAATAGTAATTTTGCTTATGTTAATATGATAAAAAAAATTCTTTTTAAGACAGTTGATCAAATTTCAAAGAGTTTGACCCTCGATAAGCGAATTGGATCTTCCGTTTAAAACAATGAAAGTATATAGTACAATTTTTATTTGATATAAAAAAGAATTTGACTATCGATAAACGAAATGTATCTTCTGTTTTAAAACGGTAGAAGTATATCATGCACTTTTTATTTGATGTAAGAGGTCATGTGGTACGAGAGATAACAAAACTAATCATGAGAAAAAATTCAGTATGGTCTTATTTCTTATTTGGTAACTAATCTTTGGATAACTTTCAGGATTAAAAAAAGTATCGGGATAATTTATACCGGCTAGAAAATGGGATAGTAATTCACATAATAAGTTATCCCAGAATAAAATAGTAAATTGCCAATCCCCGAATTAATACAATATACCAAATATTCAATAAAAATAATACTCCCTCCAATCCAAAATAAGTAATTTTTTAGTTATTTTAAAACATATTAAGAAATTTATCTTTTAACATTAATTAACAATGAAATTGATCATATTAACATTTACTATTTCTTCACATAAACATTCCTCATACATACTCCAACATTAATTACTCTAAGGGCAATGTAGGAAAAAAATAACTAATTTATTTTTGAAATATGAAAAAGTCACTTATTTTAGACTACAAAAAATTACTTATTATAAATCGGAAATAATACAAAATAACTAATCTCAATATAATTAATTTCAATATAACTTATTTTCGAACTAACATATCTATGAGATATGTGCAACTTCTTACTTTAATGACTTTGTCATATTCCTTGAGACCTGTGCATAGTGGGAACAAGTTGAAATTATGACTCTCATATAATAATATTTATATTAATATATATTTATTGATTTGATGTAAACACTTAAAAATACTTATACGTTCGTATATTTATGACTTTGTCAGAGATCTTAAAACCTGTGCATTTTGTGGGACAGCATGTTGAGGTTGTAGGTCCCATAATGGTCCCTTCCACCAAAACAACAACCACTTTGCATTGGATTCTCTTTCTAATTCCGATCTGTTTCATTTTATATGATAGTATTAATATTATTTTAAAGTTGATATTATCTCTTATACTTGTTTCAAAGTTTATATTTATTTGTGATCATAACAATTTATGATGTATTATATTTTATGTAATATATAAATATGTAAATTTATTTCAAGAGAGACACGTCGTTCTTTACTTCAATCCGAAAAGTCGAAAATGTTACGTGTTATAAATGGAATTAACACAATAGCCAGAGCCTTATTTTTTTTTCTTGGAACAAAATGTTTAGCTCTTATAAATTAGATTTATTTTTAAAACAACTAATCTAACATACAAACTTTCCCACAATTACTTTTAAGCACAAACTTTTATTCGAAGACGAACTTTTAAAAAATAATCTGAACCATTCATTAACGAAATAGTTTGCATAAATTCGATGTTTATGTAAAATATTATATTAATATATTATGATCTATGATATATAACAACAAAAATATACTTTAATCAACTATAGTTAAATAATACTAATTTATCTCAATTTATGTGGAGGTATCTGAATTTCGTGAATCAAATGAGTCTTTTTTACCTTTATTTTTCATATGTCTTTAAAATAATTTAAATTATAATTATTATGATTTATAGAACTTTTTTAATGTATTTTTCAAATATATAAATTTTAATTCAAAACTTAAATATTTTGTGTTTCAATATATCATAAAAGTTAACTAGTTTGACACTTGAAATTCATAAATCATCACGTAAATTGAAAAGAAAAAATAATAAAATTGTAGGTAAATAAAATAAATATATATTTATTGATTTGATGTGAATATTAAATATTTATACAATTTTATCATTTATAGTTAGGTTCTTTGGAACATGTGCATTGTGGGGACAACAAGATAATAGGTTGTGGGTCCCATATAAAGTTGCCTTCTACCTAAACAACAACCACTTTGCATAGGATTCTTTTTTATGCTCCATCTGTTTCATTTTATATGATGTTAATATTATCTTCGTATATTTATTTTTAAATTTTTATTATATATGATAAACAAATATAATGATTTATAATACTTTGTGTAACAAGTCCTACTTTAAGGGGAAAAAAATAGGACCCTCATAATTTTTTTCAAAATGTGAAAAACAGATAAAAGGGAGTAAATAGAATATGTGGCTTTTGGGTTGTTCTGAACAAGGTAGGTTTGACGAATTTAACCTTTAGAGTCAGCAAATTTAAAATAAATATATAATTTATTGCTCCTATTTTTATATATTATTAAATTTTATTTGTAAATAATACAAAATGAAAGTACTATGTTCAGTTGAACCAATTATATTCGCTATAGATCCATCTCCACGAGAAGGAGGACGACGAGATAAAATAGTCAAGACATTTTTCTATTAGAGCTATTAGTACTAGAAATTTGTAGATTCTTCACGATTGTTCTTGTTGGAACATTATCAATAATCTGAAATTTTCGATGAAAATTTGTCAAAAATATTTTTCGACAAGCACATTTCTCAAGGATATGTGTGAAATACACATTTTTCTAGTGTGACAATTTTCTTCAAACAAATTTATGTATTACATTAAACACTTTGTAATATGATTCAATTTCACATTAAAACAAGAAAGCATTATTTCTCAATATTTGATCGATATAAAGGAATTGAACTAAATTCACTACAAAGGAAACTATTCATTGTAATTCAATCAATTATTGTCCTTAATGTACTTTTGGAAGTGATTTTATTTTTATTTTAAACTTACTTGTATCGTACTTATTTTTAGAATTAAGCAAAAACGTCGTGGAATTATTTAAAAGTTTTATCGAATGAAGTGTTTAAGAAGTCATACTATTCTAAGTGAAATGGTAAAAACTTTTTTTTCAAAACACAAAAAGCTTCTAAAACATTAATTCTTGGATTTTTAGACCAAAGATTTGTAATTCTGACAAATTATAAATATTAAATCCAACTCAACGTATATCAAAATCTACACATAGTAGAATTCTTATATGCTTATTGTACCAAATTCAAATGGTCAAACGTACAAATCTTTTCATGTGCTTCCCCACTCGTTGCTTCCATTACATAAGCTGTACTTTAAATTCTAAATATCCCATTTTGTGAGCCTAAATATTTATTAAATCCACTAGCTTTTGTACTATCTTTCTTTATTAATAACGGGATTCTCATTAAAGTCAAACTCTACAAAAAATTTAATATTTTTATAAGATATATCTATTTAACCATAAAAATCAAATTCAACATTCCATTCCACATTCAAAGTTAAATTAAACTATTTACTAATTTATGTGAAGTAGTTTGATTCGAAATATAATTTAAGAAAAAGAATAAATTTTTTGAAACTTGCTAGTTTGAATAGGTCATAACATATGTATGGTACGAGACTTTTAAAACTTGTAATATTAAATATGTCATAAAATATGTATGGTCATAAAAGTTTCTCATTTATATTAAAATACGTAATATTATGTATATATTTAATTGGTGCGAATTGGGAATACCAAAGAATTTTCCCATTCATAATTTTCCTTAGTTTTCAAGGTGGACTTAGTACAAATTACGAGTTCATCAAAACCTAGTAGCTTTAGCTTTATTTATATATAAACATAATATATTTCAAAACCCAATTAATCAAACTGTTGAGGTAAAAGTAATGTGAAATAATTAAACTTTTAAATTCTAGATTCGCCTTGGCTATCTACCTCAAAGTATAAAAGAAAATTTGTTTCCGTATGAGCTATAGATCACGAATTCAAATTGTAAAAGCAGTCACTATATTTATATTAAATTATGATGTCTATATCACACCACTCAAGATGGACCCTTTCTCGAATCTTGCGTGAAAGACTATCCTTTATTTTCGTCCACAAATATAAATTTTCTTCTACCATTTATGAAATTTAAATTTATGACAAAAATATAAAGTTTGTCCCTAGTATTATTTTTATTTACTCCCAATATTTTTGTAATTTTGCCCATATTGCCATAATCCACTCATGAATTCATCATCTTCTTCTTCCTCCTTAAGTCCTTTTTTTCCATTTCCATGAACAAAACCTCTCTTTATCAACCTCTCTTCAAACCCCTAAACAGCTTTTTCTCCTTTCATGTCCTAAGAAAGACCCATAAATATTCTTTATTCATTCTCCACACACAGACACACACACAGAGGAAATGGGTTCTCTTGTCCCATTTCAAGACCTTAATCTTCAACCTGAATCCACCAATTTAACCTCTAATTCTCCAACTCCGTTAATTACCCCCAAAATTGAACCTAAACTTGAACCCCTTGATGAATTTACTCAAGCTGATCTTCGAACCCCACCTCTTTTCTCCAACCCTAATACTCCCAATTTCAACTCCAATTTCACTCCTAATTCACTATCACACAGCTCAATTACTACACCTGAACAAAACCCATCTGGGTCTAATGAAACAAATGTGTATTCTGAGTATAACAGAATTTCTGAGCTGTTTCGTGAAGCTTTTGCTAAACGAATGCAGCGGTATGGAGATATTGAGATGGTTGCTGACCCTAACAATGACGATTCACGTGACGTCGAGATGGACCTCGATAATTCACGTGCCATTGTTCCGGTTAATAATGAGGATAATCAAGTTTCGGAAATGGTAATTCCTAGAAGAAAATATCAACAAAGATCATCTGAATTAGTTAGGGTTACAGATCTTAAACCTGAAGATCAACGCTATTTTCGCGACGCTGTGAGGAGAACTCGAATGCTGTATGATTCGTTGCGTGTTTTAGCGATGGCCGATGATGAGAATAACATGGGTGTGGTGCCTCATAGGAAGACTAGAGGTGATTTAAAGGCTTGTCAGGTTTTAAGAGAACACGGGTTGTGGATGAATCGCGATAAGCGAATTGTTGGGGCGATCCCGGGGGTGTTTATTGGTGATGTGTTCTTTTTCAGGATGGAGCTTTGTGTTGTTGGTTTACATGGACAGGTTCAAGCTGGCATTGATTATGTCCCTGCGAGTCAGAGCTCGAATAGGGAGCCGATTGCTACGAGTGTGATTGTTTCGGGTGGATACGAGGATGATCAGGATGGTGGAGATGTGATTATATATACTGGGCACGGTGGACAGGATAAGTTGTCGAGGCAATGTATGCATCAGAAGCTGGAATGTGGGAATTTGGCATTGGAGCGGAGTATGCACTATGGAATTGAGGTAAGGGTAATTCGCGGCTTTAAGTACGAAGGTAGTGCTAGTGGTAAAGTTTATGTGTATGATGGATTGTATAGAATTGTTGAATGTTGGTTTGATGTTGGAAAGTCTGGATTTGGAGTGTATAAGTACAAGCTTGTTAGGATTGAGAATCAGGAAGAGTTGGGAAGTGCCATTCTTAGGTTTGCGCAGAATCTTAGGACTAGACCTTTGGTGGCAAGGCCTACGGGTTATGTTAGTCTAGATATATCTAGGAAAAAAGAAAACGTGCCAGTATTTCTTTTCAACGATATCGATGATAATCACGATCCTGCTTATTTTGATTATCTGTTGAAGACTGTTTTTCCTCCGTATGTGTACCAGAATGTGGGCAGTGGAAATGGCTGCGAGTGCGTTAATGGGTGTGTGGATAATTGTTTTTGTGCTATGAGAAATGGTGGCCAATTTGCCTATGATTATAATGGGATATTGGTGAGAGGTAAGCCGTTAGTGTTCGAATGTGGACCACATTGTCAGTGTCCTCCAACTTGTCGGAATCGAGTGAGTCAAAAGGGTTTGAGGCACAGATTTGAAGTGTTCCGGTCTAGAGAGACTGGTTGGGGAGTTAGGTCATTGGACTTGATCCAAGCTGGGTCCTTCATCTGTGAATTTACTGGGGTCATACTCACACGAGAGCAAGCCCAAATCTTTACAATGAATGGTGATAGTTTAGTCTATCCAAGTCGCTTTCCTGAGAGGTGGGCAGAATGGGGAGATTTGTCCCAAATATATCCTGACTATGTGCGGCCAGCATACCCCTCCATTCCTCCTCTGGATTTCGCCATGGATGTGTCTAGAATGAGAAATGTAGCATGCTATATGAGTCACAGTTCAAGCCCCAACGTGTTGGTGCAGCCCGTGCTTTATGATCACAACACTGTATCTTTCCCCCACCTGATGCTCTTTGCAATGGAGAATATCCCCCCTCTTAGGGAGATCAGTATTGATTATGGGGTAGCAGATGAATGGACAGGGAAGCTTGCCATTTGTAATTGACTAACTTGTAGGAGTTGATGCAATTTTGAACATGATGCAGCACAGCCATTTCTGGCACATCATTTGCTGAGGTAATTAAAACATTCAGTCAATAATTTCTGTTAAACTCAAAACGGCATTCAGCTACATGTTTTCTAGAGGGCTGACTATCAGTCTGTACTGGTATTGGTTTTCAGTTGTCTTGTTACTCTAGCTAGTTATGTCCTTTATTGTGAATCTCTTTAGAAGCTGTTTTAAGCCCTCAGAATTTGGAATTGATGAGACTGATTTTAATACAATATTGGGCACTCTTAAATTGTCTAGCTTTGATGACCTTTGAATGTGTCGCCAAAAGCTGGTTGGAACTCCAATTGCTTTGCTGAGTTTTTTTTTTTGTTTATATACTATATGCAGTTTGAATGCATCTTACTGCGCGTGAGGAATGGATTTGAACTTCTTTTCATGCTGCTTAATAGGAATTCCCTTTCCCATCCTTGATTGTCTTTTTAATGACTCGGAGGATGATTTTGTTTCTGATTTGCTGTTCTTTTCCACTGGTGGATATCTTCCTCTTTAGATTCCATGTCTAAAGAACTCAAATAACTGCTGAGAAGTATTCTCTTGTCCCATAATAGTTGAACGTCTTTTTTTTTTTACACCTAAGGGTGTGAGGTCAATAAAGTCGGTGAAAATCAAGGGAGACCACGAACAAAAACACTAGATTGTTTCCTTTCTACCTAGTCTTAGTGGACAAAGTTAAACACCATTTTGTTTACTCGAAGTGCGCATGTTGATCTGGATGCCACTATTATTAAAAAAAAGGTTAAACTAGCTATTAGATTTAGAGCCTGTTTGATTTAGTCAATTAATACTAGCTGATATGCATTAAATGTTAAAGTTGATTTATAATAAGCGGTACATGATTGATTAGAAGTACTGTAACTGATAATAATCACTTTTTCTTTTAAGATGGCTGAATGACGAGGGATGTAGGGGTTTTCTTTTAGGAAGGGTACTTTGTTATTTAAAAGTTATTAGGGGTAAAATAGTAAAAATTTTGGTCAGATCAGAAGTGGTTATAAACTGAAAACTGAAAAGACTATAAGTTAGAGGTGACCAACTTCTAGCTTATAAGCACTTTTGGGGTTTACCAAATGCATAAATAAGCCAAAAAGTACTAGTGCTTAAGCTTACCAAACATCCTCTTAGAGTATAATAAATTATTTTGAGTTGGAAAAAGAGGGTTAAAAATGAGGTTTTGAAATGTGAAAAATAGAATATTTAGTTGAGAAGATATCAAGAAGCTTGATATAATTAGGGAAGAAAAAAATGTTCTTTTCAAGGGAAAGTTTTATTTTGGAAATGGAACTTAGAGGGAAGTAGGTCAAGTATGCAAACAGTGGAGAGGCAGCTATACTGATGAAATTGTCTTTATTTATATGGAAATTTGTTAAGTATTGGAACACCGGTAGTGCTATAACTATGTTTAATATTAACGGGATCAAATGGACAAAAGAATATGTCTGTTGGTGTCCAAGTGCCAATTGTAATATGAGCTATGATGTTGAGTATTTTGCATATCTCAATGTTAATTTTCTCTTTTAGGAATTGCTCAAATGATTTTAACTTAAAGTACCGTGATCTGATTGGACAGTTACGTAGTGGCTTAATTACATGGGACTAAAGAGGGTGGGGGAAGAACTTGTCTTGAGACTCACTTCAATCTTTATGAAAAAGCTGTTCCTTTTGTATCACCTTCACAATCAAACTCAAGTTTAAAGAGTAAAATTTATTTCTCACCATGAAAGGAGGATAGGTATGACAATGGCACAGAGTCGGCTGGGATGCTTTCCTGCTAACGTCCCATTCCACCTCGCCCATCTTTGCCCTGCCCGGGCCCAATTTGCTGACTCTCTTTCTTTCCTTCCATTAATTTTTAGTCCCTTTTTCATCATTTTCAGTTGTTTATTGTATTTTCAAATTAGGTATTGTATATCGCCTACCAAAATCATTGTTTTCGTTAGATATTACCTTAACATCTGAAGCAAGAACTTAACACCAACCCAATCTTGAAAAAAGAAAAAGAGAACTACAAGCAAGGACATTTTTTCGATCAAGAAGGTATTCAACTTCTCGACGCACTCTATAAATTCCTTCTTTGCCTCATCTCTCTACACCAATTATTATAAATGCTGGTCTGGTTGGAAAGTTGATAAAGTCATATGATCCCTGCTTGTATCTTTTGCTGTGTGGACAGAAAGGAATCGCAGATGTTTTGACGGGATATCAACTCCAACACACACTTAAAGCTAGATGTCTCCTTTGGTTATTTAGTTGGCAGTACTTAGCCCCTGGAGATTGCCATATTAACTTTTGGATTTTGTCGGCTCTTTTGCTTTAGCCTAGTATTTCCTTTCTTTTTTGTATCAAAGCTGACTCTTTCCCCCTCTCTTGTACTTATTGCATCTTCTTGATGCCTTTTTCTATAAAACTCATTACTTCATCAAAAAAAAATATACTCCCTTTTGTTTCAATTTATGCGATACACTTTCCGTATTAGTCTGTTCCAAAAAGAATGACACATTTCTATATTTGGAAACAATTTACTCAATTGTGACACACTTTTCTTATTTAAAAAGAATGACACTTTATTTGAAAACAATTTAACTTTGAACTTTCAATGTTACCCTTAATGAAAAGCTTCTATAGCTACACAAACGTGATGGCCCCACAAAGCTTTTACCCATTGAGCTTTTAATACCACAAGTTTCAAAAGTCTTTTTTTCTCCTTCTTAAACTCCGTATCGAGTGAAACTCTGTCACATAGAGGAGTAACTTTAAACTTTTTCTTTTCCATTTTATCCTTGATGAGACTTTTATAACCACACAACATGAAGCCTCAAAAAAGTTTATGCTTTAAGACCACAAGTTTCAACGGTCTTCCGTTTTTTCTTAAACTATGTGCCGAATCAAATTACGTCACATAAATTGGAATGGAGGGAGTAAGTCGTTAAGAGAATATCAATAGGATACCATAAGTAAAAACCTTAAACTTAAAAAGTTTAAGTGGTCCACCTACCTCTTCGCTCTCATTTGAAGATAATGAATTCTTTTTCCACCTTGGCGGTTCACAGCTAAGAGTTCGACCAAGCCTTTTCCTATCCCACCTCATCCAGTGCCCTTCCATAGAGGTCGATACATAATTTTGTGTTTTCTTACTTTAGAGAACAAAAATCTTTGCTTGATGAGGAATGAGTGTGCACATGTATATGATTGCTAAATACTATTCTTACCATTCCATTTTATATAATCCTCTTCCTGTTTTGGTTAGTTTCAAAAAGATTTTACTCAAAAAATAGACGAATGCCTTCAAGTTACATTTCTTTCATGAAGTTTAAATGCCTACAAAATCTATACTTTTTGTGCAGGGGAAACAAACTAGGTATCATGATACATTTTTTGCGTTTTTTGGTCTCTTTGACACCCCATATATTTGGAAACTTTTATCTTGATATTCTAATTTTGCCTCTAATAAATGCTCTTATAAATATCGTATTACATGTTGATAAGTGTTAATTAATCTTGTTGATTGGAAGTTTCAATAGTAGGAAGCTCACATAAGTGATAGATTATGGATAAACTATAATATCAACAAATCAAGGAATTAGAAATATTGTTAATGTATTAGTAATAGATAATTGCTCCCGGAGCTTTCACTCCGTGCTAATAGCGCAAAGCGCGATGTGTGGGTTAAGCACATGTCATGAGTTCGAACTCTACTGCCGACAAAAGTGTGGTATAAATGGAGAAGGATAGAGGGACGGAACGGTGGTCTTGAACCGCTTGCCAACTGGTCTGTGGGAATTTCTCGGTTGTAAAAAGAAGTAATAGCTACTTTTGTCGACATAGAGTAATGCTTCTTGTCATGCTGATACACAGAAACAGTATGATGTTCCCTTTTCTTTTTTTGCTTCTTTATTTCTTTCAATTTATCTTGAATTATTGTGTTTAATGATAAATTAAACTTGCTTGCTGATATTTTTTTGTATTTTACTTTTTGATGTCCCATAAGGTGTCTGGAGGTGCAACTTTGTTGGGTGCTGGCACCTCCTGTGTCTCTCTCTCTCTCTCTCTCTCTCTCTCTCTCTTGTTTTTGATTGTAAACGATACTGCTTATGATTGGCACCTCCAGGGATTTTGAGTAAGATTCGTTGTTCTTGTTGGGGTGAAACATTGGCTCCATGCAGTGCATTTATGTTTTGGCTCAAATGAATGTTTGTCCATTTTGATAAAAGGAGCTTTATTGTATTCATTCTGGACAATGCGACCATGACCCGTTAGTGTTGTTTATATTGTATTAGCTGATGCCTGCAGTCAAGTAAGATAAGATACTGAATTTACCTACTTTTTCATTTAGTGCTGTTGAACTAAATCATGGAGAAGGTCATCCTTGTTACTTCTTGCAATGCATACAATGTTAGCCAGATATCACACTCCTTTCCTCTCATCTGTAAAAAAAAATCACTTGTCCTCCTTTTTCCAGCTGGAAATCATAGTTATGGATCTTAGTCAGTCCAGTTATCGTATACCCTTTCATAGTTTTTATTTTTAATCATATACCCATTTCAGTTCTGCTTCAATATTTTATCCACTTCCATTTGTTGTTTGCATAATCGAAATTCATAATATATTGATTAATCTATGCGATAGTTACTGGTTCTGGAAATCATAGTGCATACGCTGATACCTTTGTTTTGTCAGGGAAGCAACCTGCTAGGGAAAAGATTTTGATTATGAAGATATTGGCCTACAGTTGTCGCTCAAAGCAGCTTACTGCCTAAGCTTCTGCTGATTCTAACTAATATTTTATCTCCTGCAGATGAAGGGCGAGTATTGGCGAACTGTTAATGTGTTTCCCCTTTACTATAATCCTGCTGTCTTGATGACACAGTCTAGACTACATCACTAGGTTCCTGAAGCAAGTTGCCCCTGTTGCTGTTCTTTCATCAGTTTGTCGATCCTATATTGTAGATAGCACGGTGTTCAATGACTAGCTAGAAGAATGAAGAAAGCGATATTGCATTTTCCCACTATCCGCCTTTGGAAGGAACCCTTTTAACCGATCATCTCCTTGGTAGAGCTGGTCTGCTACTGATGTTCTTGATCGTTAGAACTTTTATAGGTTGTAGTAATAGCTTGTATATAAGAAGATCAAACTGCTTATTCTGTACAGAAGATTGTATCTATATTGTGCTAATGGATAACCAGAGTGCAGTTCAAATGCTTTTGCCTGTTCTCTTTCTAGTTAAAGATGGAAGCACCTAGCACGCGATCCCAATATGTCAAATTATGGATGCTGGGATTTTGAAAGGATCAAAAGAGGCACATAAAATATGTTACTTCCAATATTTACCACTGAATATGGCAATGCAAGTTTCATTTAAATGATTGAATTCTTCCTTTTTCTTGAGCTGTTTTCTCTCATATTGCTGTTTACACTACTGAAATACCCTAACTAAACTCATTTTGCTCTGATTTAGCCAAGTTATTTCGAAAATTTGAGCTGTGATGCTTTGAGTGTTAGATTTTATACTTAATAGGTGAAGCTCAATCAGTTATTTGAAGGTATCTTTAGTCTTTTAGCATTTGCCTCTTTAGTCATTTAGCATTTGGTTTACATTATTGAAGGTGAAAATATCTCCAGAATTTATTTAACAAAAGTGGGAATAGTCCAATTATTGAGTGAGAGATCTGAACTTATGATGTACTTCGAGACAACGCTTCCAAGTGATGTAAGGTCGACTCATCCTCTTTTTAACACTTTCACTACTATGGTTTTACACCTAAGGGCAGAGGGGCATCTGGTGTTCGACAGACCGATCATCTCAAGCGGCCTCCTTTCATTTTATCCTCGATATATGCTCTTTGAACCTTATTATCTTCTGGATGTATTGAATTTTGGCGGTCCAACATTCATTTTCATATAACATGGCTGGTTTTATAACTGTTCTAATAAATTAATTACCTTTCATCTTGGTAGGCATACTTTTATCACAAAGCACCCCTGTAGCACCTCTCCGTTTCTACCACTAATTCTATGTGTGACATTTTTACCTATAATTTCATTCCCCAGGAACAGCGAGTCTGAATATCTTAATTGTCTAATGTATTCTTTTCTCCAAAACTCGCAGAAATGGCCCGTACTCGCAACTCTGACATCGACACTCAGGATGCTGCTCAAGAAACTATTGGTACCATTGTGGCTCAAGGTAGAACTAAGAAGGCTCCAACTCAGAAACGGAGGGGTAAATCCACAAAGAGGGTTCAAGTACCCCGGGTTGAACATGACGAAGGGGCGGAGCATGATGATCCAGTACCTCAGGATCCAATACCGCCCCCAACAACAGCTCCGGCTCAGACAGCTGTATCTCCAGAGGTCGGTAAAATGTTTAGTGCTATGGAGATGTTTGAAGCCTTTATGTCCAATTAGAACGAGAGAAGAGATGAGATTCCACCTCAATCAAATAGACAGAACAATTCTGAGTCCTCAAGAGTGAATGAATTTTTGAAGTTGAGTCCTCCATTGTTCCATGGTTCAATAGCTGATGAAGATCCAATGTTGTGGCTGGAGGGTGTCAAGAAAGCCCTCCGAGCGATAAAAGCATTTGATGATGAAGATGTGGAGTCGGCTGCTTACCAGCTTAGAGATGTGGTCGAAGCTTGGTTTGAGATGTGGGAAAAGGAAAGAGATGAAGATGATGGTCCGCCTACTTGGGAAGAATTTGAAGAGGCCTTCATGGCTAACTTTATGCCGTAAGAGGATAGGGAAGCTAAGGCTACAGAGTTCGAACAACTCAAGCAAGGGAATAAAAGTGTGCAAGAATACTACATGGAATTTATAAGGTTAGCTAAGCATGATCCTCGCATGGTTAAGACAGAAAAACAAAGATTCACAGGTTTGTTGGCGGTTTGGCTTACCACATTAAGGATACGACATCAACTAAAACGGTAGGGATGACAACCTTCTCCTCTATTATGGGATTTGCCAGGAACTTAGAAAAAGATAGACAACAAAGGAGAGAATAAAAAGAGCATAACAAGAAAACCCGGACAACGGGCAAGTTTAATGGTACATCCAGCGGAGGTGGAAGGGATTCTTCTAATAAGGAATCATTAGCACCAGCTCATTCCAGTCATCAGTCAGGTGGTGGGTCTTCTTTCAGACGTACTCAGAGTTATGGAAACCAGTATCGTCGGAATCAGAATTTTAGGACATCAACCTCACATAGCTAGAGTCATGCTGAGCAATATTTACACCAACAAGGTATTTGTGGAACATGTAAGCGGCAACATTCAGGTCAGTGCAAGCTCGGGTTTCATGGTTTCTCTAATTATGTAGACATTGGTCATATAAGGGAAAACTGCCCAAGGTTGCGACGTAATTTTAGTAGTGGATCAAATCATCCTTCTAGTTCCTCAGCTACTGTAGTTGCACCACCTCAGGCTCGTGGTTCTCATAATCAGACCGGGTATGGGGTAGGCAGAAGTGCAGATCGAGTTATTCATGGAGGGGACAACCCGTTTGTTTGCTACACTTGATCGTTAGAGTGTAGAGGCATCTGCAGAATTTATTACAAGTATACTTTTAGTCTGCTCACATAATGCTTATGCCATAATGGATCCAAGTTCAACGTTTTCTTATGTGACTCCATACTTTGCAATTAACCTCGGGCAAGAACCCGAAAAACTTAGCGAGCCATTCCTAGTATCTACTCCAGTTGGCGAGTCAGTGAGTCACAAGAGTCTATAGAGGTTGTATAGTTTCAGTTCAAGGTAGCAACACCTAAGCCGATCTCATAGAGTTAGAAATGGTGGATTTCGATGTGATCATGGGTATGGATTGGTTATCTGCATGCTATGCCATGTTAGATTGTCATGCCAAGATAGTAAGGTTCCAATTTCCAAATAAAGAAGTCTTAGAGTGGAAGGGTAGTTCAGCATCGCTTGTAGGTAAGTTTATTTCTTACCTTAAGGTACAACAAATGATCAGTAAGGGGTGGCTCGCCTATTTGGCTCACTTCATTAATCCAGAGAATCACCAACTCTTCATTCTGTGCCAGTTGTTAGAGAATTTCCACAAGTTTTCCCAGATGACCTTCCTGGACTTCCTCCTGAAATAATCATAGACTTTGGCATTGATCTCATGCCAGGAACTCAGCACATATCTATACCTCCTTATAGGATGGCTCCAGCAGAACTTAATGAATTGAGAGAACAGTTGAAATACCTTCTTGAAAAGGGCTTCATTAGGCCGAGTTTTTCACCATGGGGTGCCCCGATCCTATTTGTCCAGAAGAAAGACGGGTCTCTCAGAATGTGCGTCGACTATCGGCAGTTGAATAAAGTTACCATTAAGAACAAGTACCCACTGCCAAGAATTGATGATTTATTTGATCAACTTCAATGTGCAAAGTAATTTTCAAAGATAGACTTGAGGTCGGGATACAATTAGTTGAGAATCAGAGAAAAAGATATATCTAAAACAACCTTTAGAATTCGCTACGGGCACTATGAATTTCTAGTGATGTCCTTCGGGCTGACAAATGCTCCAGCTGCATTCATGGACCTCATGAACAGAGTTTTCAAGCCATTTATTTATACCTTTCTTATCGTGTTCATAGACGATATTTTGGTATACTCTAAGAGTAAGGATGAACATGCAGACCACCTCAGGATAGCCTTGCACACCTTGAAGGAGAATGAGCTTTATGCCAAATTTTCAAAATGTGAGTTCTGGTTGCAGTCAGTGGCATTCTTAGGCCATTTAGTATCTAGTGAAGGCATAAAAATAGACCCCCAGAAGACAAATGAAGTCAAAAACTGGCCAAGGTCGAGAACGCCAACCGAAATCAGGAGTTTCTTGGGGTTAGCTGGCTACTATAGAAGGTTTGTAGATGGATTTTCCTCACTTGCAGCTCAATTAACTAAGTTAACCCAGAAAGCAGTTAAGTTCCAGCGGTCAGACGCTTTTGAGCAGAGTTTTCAAGAGTTAAAGAAGAGGTTGACCACTGCACCTGTGTTAACCATGCCGACAGGTTCGGGTGGGTTCACAGTGTATTGTGATGCCTCCAGAGTGGGTCTTGGTTGTGTTCTTATGAAAGATGGCAAAGTTATTGCTTATGCTTCCAGGAAGTTAAAGAATCATGAGAAAAACTAACCCACACACGACTTGGATCTTGCAACAGTGGTGTGTGCATTAAAGATATGGCGACACTACATTTATGGAGAGCATTCTGAAGTGTGTACAGATCACAAAAGCCTCCAGTACATTTTCAAACAGAAAGAATTAAATTTGAGACAGAGAAAGTGGCTCGAGCTATTGAAGGATTATGACATAAATATCCTTTATCACCCCGACAAAGATAATGTGGTAGCAGATGCACTTAGTAGGAAGTCAATGGGTGTCTTGGCCCATCTTGCAATACAAAGGCGAACTTTGGGTAGAAAAATTCAAAAACTGGCAAATGATGGAATTAGATTGGATGAGACAGAAGAAGGGGTATAACTGCTTATGCCTTAGCGCAATCCTATCTTGTTGTTCATGTTAAGGCTAAGAAAGAGGAAGATCCGTACTTAGTGAAGTTAAAAGAAGGAGTTAGAAACAAAGAAATCACTGCTTTCACTCTAGGAAGTGACGGAGTTTTGAAGTTGAATGATCGGTTATGTGTGCCTGATGTAAATGGTCTTAGGAAGGACATAATGGAAGAAGCTCACAGTTCGAGGTACTCTATCCACCCAGGTGCTACCAAAATGTATCTGGACTTGAAAGAGTTGTCTTGGTGGAAAGGCATGAAGAAGCAAGCCGCAGATCATGTGGCTAAATGTTTGAATTGCCAGCAAGTCAAAGCCGAGCATCAGCCTTGCTCAAGATATAGAGATAACACAGTGGAAATAGGAGATGATTAATATGGATTTCATAGTAGGTCTACCTTGCACACACCGTAAGCATGATTCAATTTGGGTTATTTTAGACCGACTGACAAAGTTTACGCATTTCCTACCAGTAAAGACGACAGATTCCGCAGAGCAGTATGCGCAGTTGTACATCAGAGAAATAGTCCAATTGCATGTTACTCCAATTTCAATCATATCTGACAGATGCCCTCAATTCACGGCACATTTTTGGCAGGCAAAAAGATTAGGTACCAAGGTCAATTTGAGCACCGCTTTCCATCCGCAGACGGATGGTCAGGCAAAAAGTACCATTCAAACTCTCGAAGATATGTTGCGAGCATGTGTTATAGATTTTGGAGGTAATTGGGATGATCACTTGCCACTTATAGAATTTGCTTACAATAACAGCTGATGCGAGGCTAGAATTCATAGTTTAACATGTTATATGCCCTACATCTTATGTGCGTTAATGATAAAAATACACTTTTTATGTGCTTAATAGAGTCTATTTCATGTGTAGGTGAATTGGAGATGGAAACCGAGCTAAATGGATGCAAATACATCGAAAATACGCTTAAGAGGCGAAGAGGGAACACCTGGCGTTAAGGGGGCGTTTGGCCCCTAAAGCCAGGCGGCCCTTAGAGTTAGGGAGGGCGTTAGAGCCCAAACGCCCGGGGTCCCAGTTCGGTCAATTTCGAGTTTTGACGAGTTTAAGTGTTTCCCAGTTGAAGTAGAAGTCTCCTAAACGTTTAGGGTTTGTTCTAAACATATAAATAGACCCCAAAAACACAACTTAAGAAGGGATTCGAGAGATTCGAAGGAGAGATTAGAAGGGGATTCGAAGAGACGGACGAAAAGACATCAATTTGTACAGATTTTCTTCATTACTTTGTAGTTTCATTATGCAAGTTATTTTAGAGTTGATTCTTTTGAACATGTTTANAAGTGAACTGTAATGCAATCTAGCTAGCGTAACTTGAGAGAGTGCGTCTAGTAAATTATCATAATTACTTGAGAGAGATTTATGGTAGATAGAGTGTTCATGATTGATAAAGACAACTAATCAAGCTATATAAAGTACCCGAGAAGTAAATTCACCGACGGGGGAAACCATAACCTTCGATCTTTATTTCAATTGCTTACACCTTAGCGTAGTTAATCTTTAGTTTTAATCTTTAGTGCTAGTAATTTAAATAACATCA
>MDKI01271246.1:0-25793 GCA_005239505.1 Nicotiana paniculata | reverse complement strand
GTCACTTTAAGTGGAGAAACTCCCGTACCCCTCTGGGGGCGTATGAAAAGGGGAGGTGTGACACTCATCACTACTTCTTCGAGGTTAGGCGGGATACGCACTGGGTACATATCTGTTTATATACTCATGCTACGCTTCTGTACTTAATTGTACAGGTTCTGAGGCTGGTGCATTTGGTTATCCGACCGGAGCTTGACCCTGGGAGTATATTCTGGACCTGACTCCACGGTGAGCTGCTTCCCTTGGCGACTCTCAGCACCACTATGGAGTTATCTTTTATTTATTTCTGTCTACTTCCTTCAGACAGTAGAACAGTTTATTTCATCTTTTGTATATTCTACTAGTTCGCCTGTAGACTTGTGACACTAGTTCCTGGCACACACATAGTAGACTTTATATTTTTGGGACTTTATATGTTGGTTCATAGTCCTTGTGACTACATTTACTTAAGTTGTCTAATTTATCCGCTTTTACTTGAATGTTCTAAGCTTAAAATTTGGGAAGTGTGGGGATGATTTATCAGATAAGGAAATTTCACTAGTAAACAAATTGTTGGCTTGCCTGCCCCGGTGTTGGGCGCCATCACGACCTGAGTTAAGATTTTGGGTCGTGATAACATGGTATCAGAGCACTAGGTTCACGTAGGTCTCACAGTTCACGGGAAAACCTAATAGAATCTTGCGGATTGTTACAGAGATGTCTGTATTTATCTTCCGGAGGCTATAGGGTGTTAGGAAACCTCTCTTTATTCATGATCTATCGTGCAGTTGATGGTTTACTAAATCTCATTCTTCTATTCTCTTACAGATGGTGAGGACGCGTATATCTGGTAGAGGCCGGGGGAGGGCACCGGCCCGAGGTAGGGGACGGGGTCATCCCTGAGCTATTCTAGTTGCACCACCAGGGGATCCTACTATAGAGGATCAGGGGGAGGTGCCCCCAGTGGGTCCTGCTCCAGTGGACTTCATGATGGTGCCAGGCTTCCATGAGGTCATGGGCCGTATGATGAGATTTATGGATACTATGTCCCAGGCTGGTTTATTTCCAGCGGATCCTGCCACATCTCAAGCAGGAGGGGGAGCCCAGACCCCTACTTCCCAGGCTGCAGGCCAGAAAGAAGCACTTCATCATACCCTAGGTACACTGCCCGTGGGTGGGTTCCAGCCTGTAGCCGCATCACCTGATCCCAGACCAGCTGCGGATGGTGATCCACAGAAGTTATTGGATAGATGGACTCGATTGCACCCTCCGGTTTTCGGGGGTGAGCGAGGCGAGGATGCCCAGGATTTCCTTGACAAGTGCAGGGACATACTGCACAACATGAGGATACTAGAGTCCCATGGAGTGGACTTCGCTACTTTCCAGTTAGAGGGCAGAGCTCGCAGATTGTGGCAATCTTATATTCTCAGCAGGCCAACAGATTCTCCTCCTATCACTTGGGAGCAGTTCACTCAGATGTTTCTAGAGAGATATATCCACCCTATGAGAGGGAAGAGATACGGTATTAGTTTGAGCAGCTGGAGCAGGGACATATGTCAGTGACAGATTATGAGGCCAGATTTTAAGAGTTGTCTCGCCATGGACTCATGATACTACCTACCGATGCTGAGAGAGTGCAGAGATTTGTAGCCGGGTTGCATCCAGGAATTAGGGTCAATATGTCCCAAGAGGTGGAGATGGGGATTCCTTATCAGCTGGTAGTGGAGATTGCTCGTAGGATCAAGGGTTACTGGTCGAGGATCAAGGAGCAGGCACCGCAGGATAAGAAAGCCAGTAATTTCGGGGATTTCAGAAGTGCCCTAGCTAGGAGCAGAGGTCAGTGCAGGCCCCCATATTTAGCACCCCCACCACCACCTCCTCGTGGTGCTCTAGTGAGACCTTATTCCAGCGCTATGCCAGAGGGTTCCCATCGTCCCCCAGTTATCCAGGGTTCTTCTTCAAGGCAACATGCCATGCCTGCAGTGAGATGTTATGAGTGTGGGGATCTTGTCCATATCAGGAGGACTTGTCCTAGGTTTCGGGGGAAGGCAGTGCAGCAGGGTTATCAGCCTATGAGTCCAGCACCAGCAGTCAAGCCACCTAGAGGTGGAGGACAGGTCGGCAGGGGTCTTCCTAGAGGTGGAGGCAAGTCCAGGGAGGTCAGGCTGCTCCGGTTCACTCTGGTGGAGCTTAGTCTTCCGGTACTCCAGCTAGATTCTATTCCATTCCGGCCAGATCAGATGCAGTGCCCTCAGACACCGTGATCACATGTATTATTTCAGTATGTGGTAGAGAGGCATCAGTGTTATTTGATACTGGATCCACCTATTCCTATGTTTTAGCCTTATTTGCTCATTTCCAGGATGCTCCTCGTGAGTCCTTCAGTTCTCCTATATGTGTGTCCACTCCTGTGGGCGATTCTGTGGTGGCAGACCGGATATATCGGTCTTGTGTGATCACATTTTGTGGATTCGAGACCAGAGCGGACCTTTTGTTGCTCGACATGGTTTATTTTGAGGTTATTATGGGCATGGATTGGCTATCTCCTTATCATGTCGGGCTAGATTGCCATGCTAAGACAGTTACTTTAGCCATGCCCGAGTCTCCTAGGCTAGAGTGGAGAGGTTCCTCAGTTAGTGCAGTCAGCCGTGTTGTTTCATTCGTGAAGGCTCGACATATGGTCGAGAAGGGTTTTCTGGCTTATCTTGCTTATGTGTTGTACACCACCACCGAGTCTCCAATGATTGATTCAGTGCCAGTGGTTCGAGAGTTTCCTGATGTGTTTCCTTCAGACCTTCCAGGCATGCCTCCGGATCGTGATATTGATTTATGCATTGATTTATCTCCAGGCACCCAACCTATATCTATTCCTCCATACCGTATGGCTCCGAAGGAGTTGAGGAGAAGCTTGAGGAGTTGTTATCTAAGGGGTTCATCAGAACGAGTGTATCGTCATGGCATGCTCCAATTCTATTCGTGAAGAAGAAGGATAGGTCCATGCGGATGTGTATTGATTACTGCCAGTTGAACAAGTTCACCATTAAGAACAAGTATCCTTTGCCATGCATCGATGATTTGTTTGACCAGTTGCAGGGTGCTCGGGTGTTTTCTAAGATTGATTTGAGATCGGGATATCATCAGTTGAAGATTCGAGCCTCAGATGTTCCGAAGACTGCTTCTCATACGAGATATGGCAATTATGAGTTCCTGGTGATGTCCTTTGGCTTGACTAATGCCTCAGCAGCATTTATTGACTTGATGAACAGGGTATTCAGGACATATATTGATTATTTTGTCATTGTCTTCATTGATGACATTTTGGTTTACTCATGTAGCTTGGGGGAGCAAGAGCAACATTTGAGAGTTGTGATCCAGACTTTGTTAGGACAGAACTTATATGCTAAGTTCTCCAAATGTGAGTTCTGGTTGGATTCCGTGGCATTCTTTGGGCATGTAGTATCTGGAGAGGGTATCAAGGTTGATCCTCAAAAGATTGAGGCGGTTCAGAGTTGGTCGCGTCCTACTTCAGCTACCGAGATCAGGAGCTTTTTAGGCCTAGCAATCTATTATCGCCGAATTGTGGAGGGGTTCTCTTCTATTGCAGCTCCATTGACTAGATTGACTCGGAAGAATGCCCTATTCCGATGGTCTGACGAGTGTGAGGCGAGCTTTCAGAAGCTGAAGACAGCATTGACCTTATCACCAGTTCTAGTATTACCTTCCGGTTCTGGGATGTATATAGTATATTGTGACGCTTCGCGTGTTGTCTTGGTGTGTGTGTTGATGCAGGAAGGGAGAGTTATTGCTTATGCTTCACGCCAGCTGAAGGTTCATGAGAAAAATTATCATGTGCACGATTTGTAGTTGGCGGAGATTTTTCATGCTCTTAAGATTTGGAGGCACTACTTGTATGGGGTGTCCTGTGAGGTTTATACAGACCACCGCAGCTTGCAGCACTTGTTCAAACAAAGGGATCTTAATTTGAGGCAGCGTAGATGGCTTGAGTTGCTGAAGGATTATGACTTCACCATTCTATATCATCCGGCCAAGGCGAATGTGGTAGCGGATGCCTTGAGTAGGAAGGTGGAGAGTATGGGTAGCTTGGCTTATATTGCATTAGAGGAGAGAACTCTAGCCTTGGACATTCAGTCCTTGGCTAATCGCCTGGTGAGATTAGACCTTTCAGAGCCTCGTCGAGTTCTAGCACATGTGATTGCTCAGTCTTCGTTATTAGGTGAAATTAAGGCTCGGCAGTTGGATGATCCGTGCTTGGCAGAGCTTCAGGAGACAGTGGTACAGGGTGGTGTCAAGGAGGCTACTATTGGCAAGGATGGTGTTTTGATACTTTAGGGCCGTTTATGTGTTCCTAATGTTGATGGCCTGAGGGAGAGGATTCTAGAGTTGTCACACAGTTCTTGGTATTCTATTTATCCTGGTGCTACAAAGATGTATCGTGATTTGAAGCAGCATTACTGGTGGAGGCGAATGAAGAGGGACATTGTAGAGTATGTGACTAGGTGTCTTAACTGCCAGCAGGTTAAGTATGAGTATCAGAGGCCAGGAGGCCTACTTCAGCAGATGCCCATTCCTGAGTAGAAATGGGAGCGCATCACCATGGACTTCGTGGTTGGGTTGCCTCGGACTTTGCGGAAGGTTGACGCGGTGTGGGTCATTGTGGATAGATTGACCAAATCGGTGCATTTCATTCTAGTGGCTACTACTTATACTTCTGAGAGGTTGGCCCAGATCTACATTCGAGAGATAGTCCGGTTGCACAGTGTGCCAGTGTCCATTATATCAGATCGAGGTCCTCAGTTCACCTCCCATTTCTGGAGAGCATTGCATAGTGAGATGGGACTCAGATAGATCTCAGCACAGCATTTCACCCTCAGACTGATGGTCAGTCGGAGCGGACAGTCCAGATATTGGAAGACATACTCAGGGCATGTGTGATTGACTTTGGAGGTCAGTGGGACCAATTCTTGCCTTTGGCCAAGTTTGCTTATAATAACAGCTATCAGTCTAGCATCGAGATGGATCTCTTTGAGGCTTTGTATGGTCGGCTATGTCGTTCTCCTATCGTGTGATTTGAGCCTGGCGAGGCTAAGTTATATGGCACCGACCTGGTGAGAGATGCTTTGGAGAAAGTGAAGTTGATTCAGGAGAGGCTCCTCACAACACAGTCCAGACGGAAGAGTTATGCAGATCAGAAGGCGCGTGATGTGTCATTTATGGAGGGAGATAAGGTTCTGTTAAAAGTCTCGCTAATGAAGGGTATTATGAGGTTCGGGAAGAAGGCAAGCTGAGCCCGAGGTTTATAGGTCATTTCAAAGTATTGAGGTGAGTTGGAGAGGTGGCTTATGAGCTTGCTTTACCTCCCAGGTTATCAGGAGTTCATACGGTCTTTCACGTATCCATGCTCCGGAGGTACCACGCCGACTTCTTTCACGTGGTTTATTTCAGCACTATTTAGTTGGATGAGAAGTTGGGATACGAGGAGGAGCCAGTTGCTATTATTGACAAGTAGGATCGCCAGTTGAGATCCAAGAGAGTTTCTACAGGTTAGGTCCAGTGGAGGGGCCAACAGTCGAGGAGGCAACCTGGGAATCCGAAGAGGACATGCAGAGCAGATATCCACATTTATTCAGCACTTCAGGTATGATTCTAGACTCGTTCGAGGATGAATGTTTGTTTAAGAGGTGGAGAATGTGACGACCCGACCGATCGTTTTGCATATCAGGACCCCGTTCCCCTAAATGAGACTTTTTGTAGTGGCTTATTATGATTTATAACTTGCGGGGACGGGTGGTTTGGGATTCGGAAGCGTTTAGAGTGGTATAGGAACACTTGGTTCCTTAAGGTTGGCCTTTAAGGCCAAAGTTTGACTTTGGTTAACATTTTGAGTAATCGGCCTTGGAATCGAGTTTAGACGGTTTTGATAGCTTCGTATGATGATTTCGGACTTGGGCGTATGTTCGGAATGAGTTTTGGATGACCCGGGGGCGTTTCGGCGCCCAATATTGAAATTAGAGTTTTCTTAAGTTTGAAATTTGGTTTGGAACGTGTTTTTGTGTTATCGAGGTTCGAATGGAATTCTGAGATAGGGAATAGTTCCGTTATGTCCTTTATGACTTGCTTGCAAAATTTGGGGTCATTCCGAGTAGTATAGGCCGGTTCGGCGCATTGAAAGCGAATTCTAGAACTTTAAGTTCAAAGTTTGATTCAATTTGGTTTTGGGGTCAAACTTAGTTTCGTTGTTGTTTTTCGCGTTCCGGAAATTCGAGTGAGTCCATATCAGGAATACAGACCTGGCAGTGCCTTTGGACGGGGTCCCGAGGGGCTCGGTTGAGTTTCGGACCCCTCGGAGTTAAATTCAAAAACCACATTTTCACTGACTGGTTTCCTTCCGTGCGATCGCAGGTGAAATGATGCGATCGCATAGAAGGAGTTGGCAGGGTGTGGGAAAATGCCCTGTGTGATTGCATGGGCTTTTTGCATTCGCACATGGGTGATTTATGGCATGGCCCAGTTTTATTCTCAGCGTTCGCATTACCTCCCCCGCAGTCGCACAGGCCTGGCCCAATTACTCTCCGCGATCGCAAGCCTCCTTGTGGGATCGCACAATAGACTTTTCAGGGGTCCTGGCCGTTGGCTTGTGCGATTGCACTGCCCCAGCTGCGATCGCACACAAGGGGCAGCTGGGCAGTGTTATATTTAAACGGGACTTAGCCCCATTTTAGCCATTTTTCTTCACTTGTGGCGATTTTGGGAGCTTTCAAAGAAGGGATTTCACCTAGCAACTGAGAGCTAAGTGATTCCCCTTATAATTTAAGTTGAATACTTGAACTTTTATGTAGATTAACACACTAATTAGTGGAAAATCATGGGTTAGAGTGAAAAACCTACGTTTTTGGAAAATGGGAGAATTTCCAAGAAATTTTCTGTGGAATCACACAAAACCTATATATTAATGATCATTAGGCTATGGGTGATTGATTCCTTCAAAAATTTCCGGAATCCGAGCATGTGGGCCTGGGGGGTGTATTTTAGGATTTTTCAAGTAAGGTGAAATAACTAAGTAAATAGGAGAATTCCATACTTTTTAGCATAAATTGATATATTTTCATAACATTTGGCTAGTTTCGAGTCCTTGCGTGACGAGTTTGGAGTTTTCGGGTGCGTTCTTGACCCAGAGAGTAGGTTCGACAGAAGGTATGTCTCCTTTCTAACCTTGTAAGAGGAAATTGTCCCCAAAGGTGATTATAAATGGTTGTTTGTCCTTAGCGGGGACTACGCACGCACGAAGTGACGAGAGCCCGTGTGTAGCTACTATTATTCCTTGTCGGGTAGTTTAGGACTCTCAAACATGTTTTACGTGTTATATCTATGATCTTGCATGTGGTCTAAGTAGTCTAATATCCTCGAATCTCTCGTGTGAAGGCCTAAGAAGTTATGCTTTGAAGTTGACATTAATAAATTCTCACCCTGTTAGTATGTTCCCTGCTAAATTATCTGGAATCTCCTGCTAATCATGTAATTATACGGGAACCCGAGTCGCATGGATGATTCGCGAGCGGGGTTGTCCGGGTATTATATTAACCCGAGTCGCATGAATGACTTGCGAGTGGGGTAGTCTTAGTATTATATTATCCGTGTCGCATGTTGGATTCGCGAGCGGGGCAGATAGATGCATCTATGGTTCGGGCCGTTCGATTCTCGACAGTGCACATTTACTTTCACGTCGTAACGACCGTACGTTCATAGCCTGTTATATGTTTTGGTAATCTGTGAGAAGCCCTGTAATTGTAACTCTTGATTTCATGAAAGAAAGAAGGTTAAATAGCTTGTATGCCATGGAAAAGGATGGCGGGAGGGTACTAGAGATTATTATTTGATGCTCATTTCCTTATTACTGTTCATTACTGCTATTACTGATTTTCCTGTATTCATTTCACGTTGTCTGTCCCTATTAAGTATCACGTCGACCTCTCGTCACTACTTCTTCGAGGTTAGGCGGGATACTCACTGGGTACATATCTGTTTATGTACTCATGCTACGCTTTTGTACTTAATTGTACAGGTTCTGAGGCTGGTGCATCTGGTTATCCGACCGGAGCTTGACCCTGGGAGTATATTCTGGACCTGACTCCACGGTGAGTTACTTCCCTTGGCGACTCTCAGCAGCACTATGGAGTTATCTTTTGTTTATTTCTATCTACTTCCTTCAGAAACTAGAACAGTTTATTTCATCTTTTGTATATTCTACTAGTTCGCTTGTAAACTTGTGACACTAGTTCCTGACACACACATAGTAGGCTTTATATTTTTGGGACTGTATATGTTGGTTTATGATCCTTGTGACTACATTTACTTAAGTTGTCTAATTTATCCGCTTTTACTTAAATGTTCTAAGCTTAAAATTTGGTAAGTGTGGGGATGATTTATCAAATAAGGAAATTTCACTAGTAAACAAATTGTTGGCTTGCCTGACCCGGTGTTTGGCGCCATCATGACCTGAGTTAGGATTTTGGGTCGTGACATAAGCGACCGTGCTAGAACCACGAAACCCAGGAATGCCTAACACCTTCTCCCGGGTTAACAGAATTACTTACTCGGATTTCTGGTCGCAGACAACTTAAAACAGAGTCTAAATTTCCTCGGTTTGGGATTTCAAAAAAATGATGTCCCGGAACATCGTCAAAAATACGGATGGCGACTATAAAAATTAAAATAAATCCCACATCCGAATAATGTCACTTAAAGTGGAAAAACTCCCTTATTACCCTTCATTAATCACAGGGGTGAAAAAAGGAGGTGTGATAGCTCTGGAGACTCCGCTAGGGATCGAACCCAGAATCTCTGGTTCAGGGTTCAAGAATTCGAGATTATGTAACTGTTATATTTTGGTTTTCTTATCTGATTTTACGTGTTTAAACCTGATGTGATAATTGCCATATTACCGCTTTGATATTTATCTGAATTGCATATAAAATGTGCCGAAACCCTTCTTCTCTCTGAGTCTTCTAAATCATCTGGGAAGTGTAAACTTCGTGTGACTTCTTTTCTGTTAGAATCATCCAAATTTTAGAACAAGGTACGAACAAGTTTGCAAAGTCAGTGAAGCTTCTGTGTTCCCGATACGCTGCCCCGACCTCGGCTCGAGCTGTCCGCTCGGGTAAGCCTTGTCTAGAACAAAACCTCAGGATATAAACCTAGTATAACATAGCCTCATGTCGGATCCCTAGTAGGAACGATTATTTGTATCACGTGCATTTGACTTAGGGGACTCAACAAAGGGGTTTGGTCCGTCTAGGACAGGTGAACCCGAAATAAAAGACCATCCCGATGCATCCTACTTGCTATGAGTAAAATATTTTGTTTTGGAGAGATAGAATAGGAGATTTATCCGATTTTTGAAAAACCCCGATATTCAAAATCATCCCGAAACTCTGTCAAAATTTTTGAAAATTAGAGGAAAAGAAAGAAGGAAAATGGTATTTCAAAATGAAATGAGTCGGTGCATATTTTTCAAAATTGTGTCGAGATTTCCCGAACTACGCATTGTTTGATTCTCACCGGTGTGGGATACGTAGGCAACCCTCATCGGGTCCCACCTTATTTTTCAAAATCAAACTACAAAATATGGTCCTAAATAAAGTTAGGTGACATTGTTCTTGCATAAATAGCCAAATTTCCCCAACGAGGCTCCAAAAGGCTATTTTGCAAAAATAGCCGCCTGTGGTCTTTTCCAAAAATTTTGACCCAATTAGCAAGCACAACCTACAAACTTCTTACCCGAAGTGTTGAGGGGCCGTATTCACAAATTTGGTCCATTATTCACTTGATTACGAAGTTTTTGCAAAAATAGCACTTTTTTACCCTTGGTCAAAAAATAAAATATGCTTTGCTTTTTCCTTAACCAAATCACTTAATAAATGTGCAAGATAAGAACTGTCAAAAATATCCCCTTTAGATCTGTTGAGGAAATTCCCGTGGGACTCCATATGTGGTGGAGAGACCTGGGGGAAGTTAGCAGAAAGTCCGAGGTAAAAGCCTTGGGCGGGCTCACTGGTCATCTAAAAATTAAGCCAAGATTGGACATCATCGAGGCTCTAGTATCATTTTGGGACCCCGCTCACAACGTGTTCCACTTTTCAGACTTTGAGTTCACACACACGCTAGAGGAAATAGCGGGGTATGCTGACCTAAGTGAAAATCTCAGGAGTGGATATCCAGTAGCTCCCAGGGCTATGACTCCCCACAAGTTCTTAGACCTGCTAAGCATCAGCCGTGAAATCCAAGACCCGTACCTATCTGAGGGGTTCTGTACTTTCTATTTCCTATACAGTCGCTACGGAGATCCTCGAGGTTATGAAGCTGATAACACTGGTCTGACTCATCACAAGAACCAAGCTAAATAGGAGTCCCGCCGAGGGTTGGCTTTCGTGGTAGCATTCCTGGGTACCTTAATCTGCCCAAGGAGTGACGGACGCATAGATATATTACTTGTGGGAATGGTAGATTTCATCCAATGGCACACTTATACCGATGGTCTTAGCCGAGATTTACCGTGCTCTAACAGTTTGCCAGTCTGGGGAAAAATTCTTTGAGGGGTGAAACCTGCTTCTACAAATCTAGATGATCGAACATCTACGCCGTCGCCCAGGGTATATGAATTACGGTCTGACTGGCCTAAATTGCATTGAAGAACATAGGACTCGGGTAGAGGGGCATGAATTTCCAGAAGGCATAGAAGCCTGGCTTGCACACTTGGGTTCTTTGACTGCCGACCAAATCGAATGGACATTCGGTTGGCTCCCTATCAATGAAGTCATCTATATGTCAACCGAAGTATGATATCTTCTGTTGATGGGTCTTTGAAGTATTCAACCATATGCCCCACATCGGGTCTTACGACAACTAGGAAGGAATCAAAATGTTCCACACAATGAAGACCTAAGTCGGCAAGTAATTGAATTGTACCCAAGAGCCGCATTTCCGGAGGACAGGGTCCGCCAGATCTGGCATCAGTGCAGATTTTGGAGCCGCAGACTCAGGTATGAGATTTATCCAGAGGAGAAGTAGAGTCAGGCTACACTTCTTGGTACGGTAGAAGGGGCAGAGAGCATCAAGATCAAGAACGACACGCAAAAAGACCCCACGTGCAACAATTCACTGAGCAAACACAAGAGCACTGGGCTTGGTTAGAAAAGGAAAATAATTACCGAGCTAGAATAAGCAAGTTGGAAGCCCAGATCAGGGAAATCAAATTTGAAAACACTCTACAAACCGCCACAGCTGAAGGGGAGAAAAATAGGTTAACCAAAGAAAATGAAGCTTTCCGGGCCCAGATCTAGAAATTGAAAATAGCTGTTGAGAACCCTTAGAGAAGAAGAACTGATGAAATATTTATCAACAGTCTGAGGCATAAAATATGCAGCTATGAGGATGATCTGGACAAAGCTGAAGAAGAACTGGCCAGAGTTCGGGCAAAATTAACAAGAAGTGCAGAGGAAAGAGCAGAGTTTGTTCAAAAACTGAAAAGGAAATATGACCAAGAAGTCACAGGCTTGAAGGAAAAGGTGGCCACCCTCGAGAACGAAATGGCCAAACAAGGAAAAAGGTTCAAGGCGGAAAGGGAACAAAGTTATACCATGATGGCACAGTTTGAGGAAGACTTGCAACAGTTGCAAGAACAGAATCATAAGGACGCCCAGGTTTTAGAGGTTAGATCCCAACAGATCGGATGCTTACTCCAGGAAAAGGGTATCATCAGACAAAGGGTCATAGAAATAGCTGATTATGTTGTGACAAAATGCCAACAATGTGAAGATATGACCCGGACTACCTTCTTTGCAACGGTAATGATTTTCGTCCACAAGATAATGGATGACCTGTACCGCCTCCAGCAAGACATGTCACGCAGGCCCGTGGCGAGACCGAATGATGTCCCACGGGCCCCTGGAGCAGTAGAAGCACTTATGTATTCTTGATGTCCTTTTCGAGTCTGTATTTCATTTCCCTGTTGTAGTCTTGTTTGAATTTACTTTAAGTCTGTTGTAGTTTTTAAATTTCCAAGAAAGTATGACGGAGTCTTTTGTAGTTTTAATTTCCAAGAGCGTATGTTAGAGTCTTTTGTAACGAATGAAATTGGAAGTTTTATCTAATGAATGAAAAATTGAAAATCAGAATGTTTATTTCCTTTTGTTTTTATTTCTTGAACTACGTGATGATCTGATTCACGCGGCGTCGTGATATGTAGGCAATCCGCATAGGATTCGATCATAACCTTAAAAAGGAAAATAATTCGGAAAAGAGAGAAACTACTGGAAGAGAAGAGCAAAAAGAAAAAAAAGAAAGTTCAAGGTTGAGAAACAAAGCCGGGATGAAACACTCAACCGATACAAAATATTAAGAAAGTATTTAACTTCCTAAGTGCATCGGATACCCCCAACGTGTGATTCCATATATGCTAAATGCCTCAATCTAACGTTTTTCTGGTTTACTATTAAAGGTGTTATTTTTAGGTGGTTGGTTTTTGCGGTAATCTGGCTTCACACCCATACTTCACCAGATCAAAAGGGAGTGTCAAAATGACATCTGAAAGTCACCTGCCAATCATCAAATTCTCCGAGGATAACCCAAGCTCGGTCATCTCGACATCTGAGTCAGCCACGGCTGAAGAAAATAGAATTATGCGTTGCCGCATGCTGGAAATGTGGGACGCCTGGTCTAATAGTAGGGAACCGCCCAACACCATCCCTGGTTTTCCCGAGTTGGTTCCCAGAACAGGCGGAACCTCCAACATACCTATCAATTACCCAGCTACCCCATTCGGATACCCGACTATGTCAGCTCATTTCACC
This sequence comes from Nicotiana paniculata, assembly GCA_005239505.1. Classification (NCBI taxonomy): domain Eukaryota; kingdom Viridiplantae; phylum Streptophyta; class Magnoliopsida; order Solanales; family Solanaceae; genus Nicotiana; species Nicotiana paniculata. The sequence goes on along the minus strand of MDKI01271246.1, from coordinate 12,948 downwards.
GGAATGCCTTCTGAGGTCCGCCCCCAGGCACTATTTTCCGGTGTTTCCTCCAACATTTTTACAGCACCACCTACCTCTGCCACGACGCCGCCAACAGTAGTTGGACCAAATTTCGAGCCGTCGGCCTTTACCTTTCAAACATCATCGTTCCATATGGACTCAACTCATGTTACTCCAAACTCATACCATCAGCAACCTCGGCATGAAGCCGCCGTGGGACAAGACAAAAGGAACCCCGAGCAGGAAGAGATGGCTCAAAAAATGAAAAGCATTGAGCAGAGTCTCAAAAATATACAGGGATTAAGTGGTCAGAAAAGTGTTTCTTATGCCGACTTGTGCATGTTCCCACATGTTCACCTGCCTCTCGGGTTTAAAACCCCCAAGTTTGAGAAATATGACGGACACGGAGATCCCATTGCTCATCTAAAAATATATTGCAACCAGTTGAGGGGAGCAGGCAAAAAGGAAGAACTTTTAATGGCGTACTTTGGGGGGGAGCTTGGCCGGGATTATGTCTGAGTGGTACATGGAACAAGATATATCCCATTGGCATATATGGGACGACCTGGCCCGGGACTTTGTCATACAATTTAAATACAATGTGGACATAGCACCAGACAGGAATTATTTGTCCAACCGCAAGAAATAATCATCGGAAAGCTTCAGAGAATACGCTATTAAGTGGCGTGAGCAAGCTGCCAAAGTAAAACCTCCGATGGACGAGACAGAAATGGTCAGAATTTTCTTACAAGATCAGGAGGCTGACTACTTCCAGAATATGATTTCCACCATGGGCAAGCCATTTGCGAAAGCGATAAAAATCGGAGAGATGGTTGAAAACGGTCTGAAAATCGGTCGCATTCTAAACCAGTTTGCCATAAGGGCAAGTTCCCAGGCAATCCAGAGTGGGTCAGGAAGTGCAGCCAATAGGAAGAAGAAAGAGGAATCAGCAATGATGGCCTCCAGTATAAGAAACTCCCTGCAGCCTCAAGGTTATTTTTCCAATGCCCCACGTGATTTCTACCCCCACCAAGATGCAGCGTATGTCATCATGCCTCAACCTTATCTAATAATAAATGCCTAAAAACACTATAATCAAAATCGAGCCCCACCACCCATAAACAACCCTCCTCGCCAAGCTCAGTATAATCTTCGCCCTCCACAAAACAATCTGTGGGAACCACCCAGAAGGACCAACTTTACACCAATTGGCGAATCATACTCTAGCCTTTTCCCGAAGCTGGTCCAAATGGGTCTGTTATAGCATGTACCCCAAAACAGACAAAACCCAGAATCCCCCTCTTTCTGGCCAGGTACTCAATGTGCCTATCACTCAAGGGCCGAGGGACACGATACTGAGGGTTGCTGGACCCTCAAGCGGGCAGTTGAGAGCTTAATAGAACAAAAGAAGGTGGTACTAAGGGATGAAGAAGCTCCCAACGTGACCAATAACCTGTTTCCTGCTCACAATAATAGGACAATTATTGGCATGATTTATGAAGATCGAGAATTTTATCCGGCTCTGAAAACTATCATCTCCACTACTGATGTAGAGAAGAAACCCAAAGCGACACCAAAACAAGCTAAGAAAGAGAAGAAAGGTAATTCCACTCTTCCGGCCACAAGAAAGATTGAAACAAAGACAGGGGCAGGGCTTCTAAAGATGCCATTATTTATGTTCCCAAGGCACCCAGAAGGAACAGTTTGTGTTAAGCCCTCCCAAAAGATTGCAAAACAACAAGACTAAGCCTAATGTCCCGAAAATATACATACTGAAGGGGACTTATATGGTGTGGGGGCCGATAATTTCACCAAGGTTGAATGAGCATGTGGTTATTAGTCGCGCACCACAGAATCTCATAAAGGGAACCACTGCCGTCCCCTGTAATTACAACAAGACGGTGGTGACGTACAAAGGAAAATAAATTACTGGGGAAGCAAGTGAGATAAACTCATCAGAGAAATACCTCAACCTGGAAGAACTGAACAAAAGCAAGCAGAAATGCTTTCCGCCTAAGAAGTCGATTAGTGCCGGAGAGGAAGAAGAATTCTTCAAAAATATGAAAACCTCTGAATACGCCGTAATTGAGAAGCTCAAAAAGTCCCCTACTCGGGTCTCACTTCTATCCTTGCTGATAAGTTCAAACGAGCATCAGAAAATTCTGATCAAAACACTTAATGAAGCATATGTTCCGGCCGAGACCACAGCTGATCAAATGGAAAGAATGGCAGAATGATTCTTCGAAGTCAACTAGATCCCATTTAGCAAAAAAGACTTGCCTCCAGAAGGGGCATCCCACAACAAAGCTCTCCACCTAACTGCTAAATGTGAAGGGTACTATGTGAAAAGAGTTATGGTGGACGGCGGATCTGGGGTTGATATTTGCCCTCTCTAGACCCTACAAAGAATGGAGATCGGGACTGAGAGAATTGGGCCCAAGAATGTATGCGTACGCGCATTCGATGGCATCAAAAGAGACATAATCGGGGAGATTGATTTGGTCTTGACAATCGGCCCTATAGATTTTGAAGTGACATTCCAGGTCTTAGATATGGATACTTCCTACAATATCTCCTGGGAAGACCTTGGATCCATGCAGTAGGGGCAATGCCATCTACTCTCCACCAGATAAATAAGTTTGAATATGAAGACCATGAAACTGTGGTCCATGGAGAGGACGAGCAATCTATTTACAGGGACCCATCAGTCCCATGCCTGGAAGCAAGAGAATGCAACAAACATATAGTCTACCAGGCTTTCGAGATTGTGATCGCGAACCAATATAGGAAGGAACCCCGTGTCCTCAACCCTTCCTATCAAACACATCAATTATGGTCGCTAGCAACATGATTAAGCATGGGTACACACCTATAAAAGGGCTCGAGGTGTCCTTGCAAGGCATTAAAGAACCTATCACCTTGCCTACCAGTAAGAAGTTCTTCGGCATAGGGTATCAAGCTACTCCCGATGATGAACAATGGGCTGACCAACGTAAGAAAGATGGTTGGGTATTGCCTCAACCAATCCCGCACATCACCGAATCATTCATCAAGCCAAAATACGTAGAGGAAGAGGAGGAGGCTTTCACGGCCGAAGAAATTGAAGAAATATGCGGAGCAATGAGACAGATGTTGTATGAGGCTCATATGGTCCAACTAGGAGAAGGCTCCAGCACTGCCGAAGTGCAATATATGGGGGTCCCGTCAGGAGGGAGTCCCGGTAGTTCAGCCTTTCCATCTTTATGCACTTCGAGTTATTTCAGGGTGTAACTCGAGTGCTTTTAGTTTATTGCCTTTTTAAAATTCTAATGTAAACCCTCCTATGTTCAAAATTCAATGAAATGAAATAAATATTTCATAGTCCACAAATCTCTCTCTTTATTCGTCCTAATATTTTTGCTATTTTTTCTTATCTCTCTTTTCAGTTCTAATAATGCGGACTTAAATAACATGACATGCTTGCAGACTTCACGCCCAGATCTTGACACACCGTCTAATCAAGAATTGGAATAAGATGAAGATGAGGCTTTTAGGGAAATAAATCGAGAATTGGAATAATTCGAGAATAATCCTAAGCCAAACTTAAACGAAACCAAACCGGTTAATTTGGGTAATTCAGAAGAAGTCCGAGAAACCATGATAAGTATCTATGTTGATAAAAGGACTAGGGATGCTTTGATCCAACTTCTATTTGAATTCAAAGATGTGTTTGCCTGGTCCTATGATGATATGCTCAGACTGACTGTTGATTTGGTGGTGCACAAATTGCCAACCTACCCCGATTGTCCGCATGTCCAACAAAAACAGAGAAAATTTAAAACAGACATGAGTGACAAGATCAAAGAAGAAGTCACTAAACAGTTAAGAGCTGGAGTAATCCGAGTGGTCCAATACACCATGTGGTTGGCTAATATTGTCCCGGTACCGAAGAAAGAGGGGAAAGTCCAAGTGTGCGTCGACTATCGGATTTGAATAAAGCAAGCCCCAAGGATAACTTTCAATTGCCAAACATTCACATCCTGGTTGACAACTGTGCCAAACATGACATACAATTTTTCATAGATTGTTACGCTGGGTATCACCAGGTTTTGATGGATGAAGAAGATGCAGATAAAACGGCCTTCACCACACCTTGGGGTACTTAATGCTACCGCGTCATGCCATTCGGCCTAAAGAACGTCAGGGCCACCTATATGAGGGATATTACCGCCATTTTTCATGACATGATGCACCAGGAGATTGAGCTATACGTGGATGATGTGATTATTAAATCTAGGACGCAAGACGACCATGTGCAGCATCTGAGAAAATTCTTCGAACGTCTACGTAAGTATGACTTAAAATGGAATCCAACCAAGTGTGCTTTTGGAGTTCCGTCTGGGAAATTGTTGGGATTTATAGTCAGTCGACTGGGTATAGAACTAGATCCGACAAAGATAAAGTCTATTCAGGATTTGCCCCCTCCGAGAACCAAGAAAGAGGTCGTGAGTTTTCTGGGTAGGTTGAATTAGATCAGCAGGTTCATTGCTCAGTTAACCTCCACGTCTGAGCGTATATTCAAGATGTTGAAGAAAGATAAAGCAATTAAATGGACGAATGAGTGCCAAGAAGCTTTCGACAAAATTAATGATTATCTGTCGAATCCGCCACTGTTGGTCCCACCCGAACCTAGAAGACCTCTGTTCTTGTATTTGACGGTGTTGGAAAACTCTTTTGGGTGCGTTCTCGGGCAACATGATGTGACCGGGAAGAAGTAACAAGCTATATACTACATGAGCAAAAAATTCACAAGCTATGAAGCCAAGTACACCTTGTTGGAAAGAACTTGTTGCACCTTGACTTGGTTGCTTAGAAGCTCCGGCATTACTTGTTGGATTACACCACCTACCTCATCACCAGGCTGGATCCTTTGAAGTACATATTCCAAAATCCAATGCCCACCAGAAGATTAGCAAAGTGGCAAATCATGCTCACCGAGTTCGACATGGTCTATGTCACCCGTACGGCGATGAAAGCTCAAGCCTTGGCGGATCACCTGGCTGAAAATCCTGTCGATGACGAATATCAACCTTTGAGTACTTACTTCCCGAACAAGGAAGTAAACTCAATCAATGTAATCCCAGAAAACACCAACACTTTGAAAATGTTCTTTGACGGAGCTGTAAATGCAAAAGGTGTTGGGATCGGAGAAATTCTGATTTCTCCCACGGGACAACACTATCCAGCCACTACCCGTCTCTGTTTCTTCTGTACAAACAACACTGCTGAATATGAAGCCTGCATAATGGGCATGAACATGGCAATTGACATGGATGTAGAGGAGTTATTGATCATGGGAGATTCCGACTTGATCATCAAGCAATCTCAGCGGGAGTGGGAAACTCGAGATGTTAAGCTTCTTCCATATAGACAACATGTGGAGGATCTTGGCAAACAATTCAAAGCCGTCGAATTCAGGTATATTCCTCGATGCCACAATGAGTTAGCTGATGCACTAGCTACCTTAGCTACAATGCTGCCATATCCGAGCAATGTCCATATCGACCCGCTAAAGATCCAAATCCGGCAAAGACATGATTGTTGTAACACGGTCGAAATAGATCCCGATGTCCAACCCTGGTATCATGATATCAAAATGTTCTTGAAAATAAAAGAATACCCGGAGCAAGTCAACGGGAACCAAAGGAGAACCATCAGAAGGCTCGCCAGCTGTTTCTTCCTAAGTGGGGAAGTGTTGTATAAAAGGACCCCCGATTTGAATCTATTAAGGTGTGTGAATGCCAAAGAAGCCGAAAAGATTATAAATGAGGTACATTCAGGAGTATGCCGTCCCCATATTAACGGATATGTCCTCGCTAAGAAATCCTGCGCGCGGGATATTACTGGATGATTATGGAGAAAGATTGTTTCAGCTTTGTCCGGAAGTGCCATCAGTGTCAAATACATGGCGACTTGATCCATGCACCGCCTTCAGAGTTACACCCCATGTCAGCACCATGGCCATTTGCTTGGGGAATGGATGTCATTGGGCCGATCGAGCCTCGAGCCTCAAATGGGCACAAATTTATCTTAGTTGCTATCGACTATTTCACAAAATGGGTCAAGGCAGTCACGTTCAAATCCGTCACAAAGAAAGAAGTGGTGGAATTTGTGCATTCCAACATTATCTGTCGCTTTGGCATTCCGAAGACCATCATCACTGATAATGCTGAAAATATCAATAGTCATTTGATGAGGGAGGTATGTGAACAATTTCAAATCACACACCGTAACTCCACCCCTTATCGGCCCAAAGCCAATGGCGTCGTTGAAGCAGCAAATAAAAGCATCAAGAAAATCCTCAGAAAAATGATTCAAAGTTCTAGACAATGGCACGAGAAATTGCCTTTTGCATTATTGGGATATCGCATGACTCTGCGCACATCGGTTGGAGCTACACCTTATCTATTGGTTTACAGCATTGAACCCGTAATACATGCAGAAGTTGAAATTCCCTCCCTTCGGATCATTGTCGAAGCTGAAATTGAAGATGGTGAGTGGGTCAAAACCCGGATGGAACAGTTAACTCTGATTGATGAGAAAAGAATGATCGCATTTTGTCACGGGTAGTTGTTCCAACAAAGAATGGCCTACGCTTATAACAAGAAAGTGCGACCTAGGAATTTCGAAGTAGGGCAACTCGTCCTGAGACGTATTCTCCCACACCATGAAGAGGCAAAAGGAAAATTCGCCCCAAATTGGAAAGGTCCATACATTATAAGTAAACTACTACCAAAAGGAGCATTATACTTAGGGGACATCGAAGGAAACGACCCCAAAACGGCTGTCAATGCAGACGCAATCAAAAGGTACTATATTTGACTTTTTCATGATGTTGGTTCTCCCGATCGAAATGACGAAGGCTTCCATTCACACTACCCCAAACACTATCAACTTTTGTAAACCCCTTTTGAGCCGGTTACTTTTCTTTGATTAACCTCTTTGGGAACCTGAAAGTGTTATTATTCTTAAAAAAATATCATCAAAACAAAAACAAAAAAAAAACAAAAAAAAGGTTTCCCTGAACTACGTTCGACTTGATTCTGAAAGGATACGTAGGCAGCCTCTCTCTGGGGTTCAGTCACACCAAAATAAATTTCACATTACCCCAAGAGTTTAAGTTGCGGCGAATGTTACTTTTTCACCTAAAAAGGTCCAAAGTTGTAGCTCAATCCAAATTCTCTCTACCCAAAACTCTGTTCAAGTCCTTCCAATCGATCGGCCAAAGATGTCTAAAGTTGGAGGATGCAGATGTTTGAAGCTGATACGAGCAAGTGAGAGAAATTAAAATGAGAGAGTCTTAACGGTGAAAACACATACGGGCACCGTAAGGCGACAGTAAGAAGATAAATTAAAATGAAAGAGTCTTGTTAGTGAAAACTCGCAAAGAGCACTACAAGGCGACAGTGAGAAGAGAAATGAGAGAGGTCAGTTGGTGAAAACTCGCAAAGAGCACTACAAGGCGACAGTGAGAAGAGAAATGAGAGAGGTCAGTTGGCAAAAACCCGCAAAGGGAGCCACTGATCGAAAATGATAATGGGTCACTGACATGGACACAGTCCGTGGCAAGGTTTCTCAATCTCGAGGTGATAGTTGTGATGAATTTCTGAGAGTCGGACAGTTTACACGAATTAGGCATACAGTCCAAGAAGCATGTCATGTTCATCGAAGTCCGCATGCACTCCGGATAAGTCCTTCTTTCCCTTCCCCGAAAGGGATACCTCTTGCTTAAATTCATTTTCCATTCTGTCATTTATTTTTCTTTTGAATCCCTTTCGGTCTAACTCTGTTCCGAAACTACGGCAAAGAAAGGATGGCAAGACTGATTTACAGGGTCCTCATTTGACAGGGGCTAATAAGCAAAAGGCGCCCAACCTCATCAGGGGCATCGAGTCGATCTCGACTGGCCGTAGCGGCTGATGTTTCAAACTCAAAACCCTTGAAAGAGAAAAAATCAAACTGAAGTGCCTATAAAGGAGAATGAAGTTGAAAAGTGGGTTCGCACATGGCTAATCATCTCGGCAAGGTTTGAAAAGCCGAAATACTCCAAATTCTCTAAGGCTAAAGTTAGAGGAAAAATCAGAAATGAAAGGCCAATAAAGGCAAAGTAAAGATTGGAAAGGTTAAGTCCCACATGACTAACCGTTATAGCAGAATTTGAGGAGCCAAAAATTCCCCCTTATACTCCGGAAATCCAAAAGAAAAAGCAAGTGAAAGGCCTACAAAGGCAAAATAAAGTTGAAATATCGAGTCCCACGTGACCGATCGCCACGGAAAAATCTGGAAAGCCAGGTTCCCCGGATTTAAAAATGAAACCCAATCCCCAGCAAATGAGTAAGCAAGTAGTTAAGATCTTCATCAACTGGGCCAAGATCAAGCAGTTGAAATAATCAAGGCCGCAAAACCAACCACCGTTCAAACTAACAAATTGTTCTTTGTTTGAAAATGGGGAAACAGGTGCAGCTTGAAAGCAGCCGTGCAAAAAGCAGGTGCAACCAAAAGAAATTGCGCAAGGGCTAGAAGGAGCTTTGCAACATTGACTCCAAAAACGTGAAGTTTCCTCCAAAAATCCTTTCCCGCATGCAAATAAATAATTAAAAAAAAGGAGAAAAAGAAAAATAAAAAGAAGAAATAAAGTTGAAAATGGTTCAAACCTAAAGTAGCATAGGGTCCCCAATCCCAAGCCAAACCTTTTCCAACCAAGGACATTTCATTCCTTAGTTGATGCCAACATAGGGTCCCACTCCCTAGCAGACACCAGCATAACTTGGTGATCTTTTCTTTTCTGACAACAGCATAACCTGTTGATCATTTCCAGACACTGGCGTAACCCAGTGATTTCTTTTTCAAGCAACATCATAACCTGTTGACCTTTCCAGACACCAGCATAACCTGGTGATCTTTTTTGCTTTCCTGGCAACAACATAACTTGTTGATCATTTCCAGACACTGGCATAACCCAGTGATCTCTTTTTCAGGCAACAACATAACCTGTTGACCTTTCCAGACACCAGCATAACCTGGTGATCTTTTTTCCTGACAACGGCATAACCTGTTGATCATTTCCAGACACTGGCATAACCTAGTGATCTCTTTTTCAGGCAATAGCATAACCTGTTGACCTTTCCAGACACCGGCATAACCTGGTGATCTTTTCTTTTCCTGACAACAGCATAACATGTTGATCATTTCCAGACACTGGCATAACCTAGTGATCTCTTTTTCAGGCAATAGCATAACCTGTTGACCTTTCCAGACACCGGCATAACCTGGTGATCTTTTCTTTTCCTGACAACAGCATAACATGTTGATCATTTCCAGACACTGGCATAACCCAATGATCTCTTTTTCCAGGCAACAACATAACTTGTTGACCTTTCCAGACACCAGCATAACCTGGTGATCTTTTCTTCTCCAGACACTGGCATAACCCAGTGATCTCTTTCCCCCAGGCAACAGCATAACCTGTTGACCTTTCCAGACACCAGCATAACCTGGTGATCTTTTCTTCTCCAGACACTGGCATAACCCAGTGATCTCTTTTCCCTAGGCAACATCATAATTTGTTGACCTTTCCAGACACCAGCATAACCTGGTGATATCTTCTTTTCCTGACAACGGCATAACGCGCTGATCATTTCCAGACACTGGCATAACCTAGTGATCTCATTTTCCCGGCAACAACATAACCTGTTGAGCTTTCCAGACACTCGCATAACCTGGTGATCTCTTTTCTTGACAACGACATAACCCGTTGATCCTCCCCCAGACACCGGCATAACCCGACGATCTTTTTTTATGACAGCATAACCTGTCGATATTTTCCAACATAGGGTCTCCAATCCCTAGTTGATTTTATTTTTAGACATAGGGTCTCCACTCCCTAGTCTTCTTTCCAACATAGGGTCTCCAATCCTTAGTTGATTTTATTTTTGGACATAGAGTCTCCACTCCCTAGTCTTCTTTCCAACATAGGTCTCCAATCCCTAGTTGATTTTATTTTTAGACATAGGGTCTCCACTCTCTAGTTTTCTTTCCAACATAGAGTCTGCACTCCCTAGTTGATTTTACCTTTAGGCATAGGGTATCCACTCCCTAGTCTACAATAACTCTGGGTGCACCATTCCCGAATTTTCATAGCTTTCCATAATCAAGTAGCATAGATTTTTTTACAATAACTCACGAAATTTTCCTAGTGAAAACTGGGGCAGAAAATTCCGTTTGTTTGTTTCGATTTTGCGCAGATTAACATTTAGAACAATGGATTCGAGACGACCAAAAGAAGACATCTCAATTCAGAATAAAAGAAAAGAAGAAAAGAAAAGAGTTGAACCCCAAAGTGCAAAGGCGGAAAAGATGTGACCGCTCAAGGCAAGGTTGAAGGCACAAGCGGTGCATGTACCTTCTTGACCCGAAAATGCTGAAAATATTGAGCCAGCTCCTACAACTATCAAGCATCAAGGTCCAAATCAAGTCTGTATAAAAGAAGCCAAGACTCAAGATCAGGCTTCAGAAGACTAATAGATAGGACTCTTGTAACTCATAGTTGATAGGTCTAGTTTAATCTTTTTCATTTTTTGCTACTTTGGTGTAATAAGGAGCTCAGTAGCAGTAACAACAACAATCGCAGTGAAACCACAGTTACCCGGTAGTCCCAGTTACCAAAACCTCTAGAACTACACTGACCTGATTCCTTTATAGCCAAGGATATGTAGGCAACATTTGAAGCAGGGTTCGGTCAAACTTTTCAAAAACGCTTCACAATGGGGTATGCGAATGGGTAAAGTCGTTCGTAACTGCTTACTTTGTTTTTGCCCGAAAACTCTTCGTGTTTTCGAGCAAAGAGGGGCAGCTGTGAGCACGTGATTTTTTACCTACCATATACCCCTAAAAAACTCAATAAAATAAATTAATTTGACAATTTTTGTTGAATTTTAGTGTTAATTGTGATTTGTTTTGCATTGCACAATTATAATTCGTCTTTTAAAATTGTTAAAATTGCATAGTTAGGCGCATCAATATTATCGAGGAATTATGAATTTATTATCTGTAATTAATTGAATTAAATAATAGACGAATGGTGGTTATTTGATGTAATATAGTTTTGATAACTAATTGCTAAAATTAATCATTTTTATCTAACAAAACTATATATTTAATTAGGAGTATTGAATTAATTATTTTATTCCTAATTAATATATAATTAGACAAAATAAGGATAAAATTTATTATTACATTTTTGAATTTAATTAGGTTAGTTTTAATTAGGTTAATTAAGTTTATTTAAGCTTAAAGTGTTAAACAAACCGGATTGGGCCAAATGACCCAGGCCTAAACCGATCTCTACAACATCCAAAACGACCCAGGCCCAATCAATTAAACCCATCTGGCCCCCTACACTACCCAAACGACCCCGTTTAGTTTAAGTGAATGAATCCCAGTCGTTGATCAAAATAGATCAAACGGCTGGGAAACCCCCCAGCAGTGATGACCCAAAAGGTCATCCCGTGTAAATTTATCTAAATATGTGTTTTGAGGCCATGAAAACCACCTTTTATCTCACCTCGATATGTGTGTGCAGCCCGGGCGTATAGCTGGGAAGTCGTTAAGTGGAAAATTGATTAAATGATGATCTTATAATAATTATTTGAATAAAATTGACTTTGGTCAACATTTTTGGTAAACGGACCCAGGCCCGTGATTTGATGGTCCCGAAGGGTCCGTAGAAAAATATGGGACTTAAGCGTATGTCCGGAATCAAATTCTGAGGTCCCGAGTCCGATAAATGAATTTTTAAAGAAAATTGTTTTCTGAAAAATATAAAGATTTTTGAAAATGAGATTTGATGTGAGTCCTGTGATATCGGGCCCGTATTATGGTTCCGGAGCTCGGAACAGGTTCAATATGTCTATTATGTGTTATCTGTGAAATTTGGTAAGAAACGGACATAGTTTGGCGTGATTCGGATCGAAAATGGAAAAATTTAGAAGTTTTGGAAGTTTAAAAGAATTTCATTGATTTTGAGGTTTAATTTGATGTTTATGATTTTATTATGGTGTTTTGATTACTTTAATAAGCCCGTAGGATATTTTTGAGGTTGTGTGTATATTTGGTTTTGAGCCCCGAGGGCTCGGGTGAGTTTTGGGTAGGTGTCGGGGTGTAAAAACATAGAAAAATCTGATGTCTAATGCTGTCATCTGGTGTCTGGTGTTGTGCACTATGCGATCGCATAGCACAGTGTTGGGGGGAGAGTCTGTAACACTATGCGATCGCATAGGTGTAGCCGCAACCGCATAGGATAATAGGAAAGTTGGGGGGCAGGGTAGCTTGCACTGTGCGATCGCATTTGCACAGTCGCGATCGTGGAGCTTTAGGGTCATTCAACTGTGTGATCACATTTCCTCTCTCGCGATCGCATAGGTCTAAATCCGCCCAGTCATTTTTTTATCAAAAACATAATAGTTACGGGAATTTCACCATTTTTCACAAACCTCTTCTTCTCCAAAGCTCTTAGGAGATTTTTGAAGCATTTCCTCACCATAACCTCTTAGGTAAGTGATCTTTAACTTGTTTCCTTCCATTTTCCTTAAACACCCACTAGATTTTAGGCCTAAAAAACATGTGATTAAGGGTAGAAAATTGGGGTTTTGGGTAGAGTTAAGGCTTTTTGATTATTTGGGAATATGACCTCGTTTTGGGGTCGAATTTCAAAACAAATTATATATTCGGGCTCGTAGGGGAATGGGTGATCGGGTTTTGGTCCGAACCTTGTGTTTGGACCGAGCGGGCCCGGGGTCTATTTTTGGAATTTTGGAAAGAAGGTTGAGAATTCAATATTTAAGCATAGGAATTGAATTGTTAAGCATTTATTTATGTTATTGAGTCAATTATGTCTAGATACTATTGATT
>MDKI01248280.1:30000-34040 GCA_005239505.1 Nicotiana paniculata | reverse complement strand
CCATAATATTGGCATATTGAGCGTTAAAAGCTTCAACTCGTTGACTCGTTTGAGCCTCCAAGTTGCGAATAGTTTTATCTTGACTTTGTACCCGCAGTTGTAACTCCTCCCGTTGTTCCAGAATGTACTTCATCATATCCTCGATCCTTTTCAGGTCATCATCACTGAGTTAATTGTTTCTATTAACTTCACAAGAAAAAGAAGAACCATCAAAGTACGGGGTTGGGGAAAGATAAGAAATATAAGCACAACCCTGAAAGTGACCATCTTGACCACCACACATATCACACTCATTCCACACATAAGATTGAGTTGGTGCACATAACTCGCTCTCGGGAAGATTTTGATAATTTTGCTCTGGGTGGTTTCCTCCATAATATGCATAATGAGGATCAAAAGTAGAATTACCAACATCCAAACTCTCATAATTCCATGATGCCATGTTTTAACAAATAAAACTAAAATAAAGAAAATAAAAATCAAATACTAAAAAAAAAAAATCAACTTGAAACCTAATAATATGTACAATTATAGCTACACTTGATAATTCCGTTAATTCCCGGGAAACACTTAAACTCGTCAAAACTCGGAATTGACCGGAACCAGGGACCCGGGCATTTGGGCTCAAACGCCCTCCTAAGGCCAGGGCAGGCCTGCCGTTTGGGCTCTAAGGCCCCCCTAACGCCAGGGGCTGCCTGACTTTAGGGGCCAAACGCCTGGATAAGGCCAGGGTGTTCCCTCTTCGCCTCTTAAGCGTATTTTCGACGTATTTGCATCCATTTAGCTCGGTTTCCATCTCCAATTCACCTACACATGAAATAAACTCCATTTAAGCACATAAAACGTGTGTTTTTATCATTAACGCACATAAAATGTAAGGCATATAACATGTTAAACTATGAATTCTAGCCTCGCATCAGTGGCCCAAGCGCCATATCAAGCCAACGAAGGCATGATTTAATATCGCTACGGTGTGCAGTATGATCTCATAACTGTCTCAATAACAGGCTCTCGGCCTCACTCAGTCATTACTCTTCAGTCTCACTCACATGGATCACAGATGCCTCCATCAGCCCGACACAATGATATGTATGCATATAATTAACAATAATGAGACTGAGATATAAAGTGGTATGCTATAACAGGACTGAGTATATGGAATCAAATAATCACAAAATGAGACAGTAATATACGACTACTCGTGTCTCAGCATTTTCGGCGTGAAGCCAAGCATTTATACTTAACATGATTTCTAACAGGTTCGCAATTACCACATTAACAGAAGCACAGATATCATCATGGAATAATCACTAAGCGATGCCATAGGATAAGCCAGGCCACAAATATTCGGTACACGCCCGCACGCCCGTCACTTGGCATGTGCGTCACCTCAACAATAGTCATAAATCATTTAGCTCGGGCTCGAACCCTCAGAACCAAGTTTGAAAACGTTACTTACCTCAAAACCGGCTAAAATACTATTCTGCGGTGCCTTTGACTTTAAATCCGGCCTCTGAGTGCTCCAAATCTATCAAGTTCATATTTTTATCATCAAATTATGCTTAAGGAATGAATTCCAATTGAAAAGTACCAAATTTAGCTCAAAAATCCGAAATTGATCAAAACCCGACCCCCGGGACCGCGTCCCGAAACTCAGAAATTTTTATATAAAACTGTTCTTCATCATCTCACGAGTCCGTACATATAAAGAACACTAAACTCGGAGTTCGTTTGACCCCTCAAATCAATCCCTAAAAGTCTCATAATCTCAAGCCCTAAGCCCACCTTTTTTCTACTGATTTTCGTGAATTTAACACTGATATTATGTTCTATAATCATCCACAAATGAGTTTTAAGGTCCAAAACACTTATCTCTATGAATAACAATGATTTCCCTCTTCAAAAGTCGCCCCCAAAGCTCTCTGTCCGTACAAAATTGGTGTAAAAAGGGTTTAAGTCGCGGAGGGTTTATTTATATATTGCCCAATGATTTACTCTCCGCGATCGCGGCTTTCCCTCACGCGATCGCGATGCCTTGGTTCCTTACTCCACGCGATTGCACGCCATATCACGCGGTCGCGATGACCATTGACCTCTGCTCCCCCACGAGCCAGGTTAGCTCTACGCGATCGCAACCACCTTCTTCCAAACCTACGCGATCACACTCTGATTCACGTGATCGCGATACACAATTTTGCCTGGCCTTCAGAGCGTTCTACGCGATCGCAGCCTTTGCCATGCGATCGCGATGTACAAATCTCTGCTGCACAAAAACTAGAAAACCAACAATTCTCTAAGTCCAAAAATCCCCGTTAACCAACCGAAATCAATCCCGAGCCCCTCGGGACCCCAACCAAAGTTACCAACACATCATGATTGATTATTCAAACTTAGTTGCACTCTCAAAACACCAAAACTAACATCAAAACACCAAATTTACATCGGATTCAAGCCTAAGAACTTTGAAATTTCTAAAATTCACCAACGATGCTGAAACTATCCAAAATAACTCCGATTGACCTGAAATTTTGCAGACATATCAAAAATGACATTACAAACCTGTTCCAACTTCCGGAATTTCATTCCGACCCCGGTAGCCTATTTTTCCACTGCCGACCGAAAATCACCAAAAACTAACATTCGCCAATTCAAGCTAATTCTACATCGGTCCTCACAAAAATATTCCGAACACACTCCTAAGTCCCAAATCACCTAACGAAGCTATCTGAAGCATAAAATCTGCATTCCGAGGTCGTTTACCAATAAGTCAACTCTCAGTTGACTTTTCCAACTTTAGAGCTATTTTTAAAGATTAAGCGACTAAACTCTCACTACAACCATTCCGATTTCAAGCCTACCAACTCTAACACATCAATAACTGTATAACTAACCCATGACAAGTCAAAAACAGTAATTATAACGCAGGTTCTACGTAACGACCGATCGAATCGTTACACTAAATTGATCACTAGTCAGTAATATAGCAATTTTAGATGTAAAATGATAAACTTAATGAATCAAGATCTTAAAGAAGTGAGGCCAGAGCTGGACAACTTCACCAACCTCTACTTAATTATTACTAGTTGTCAAACAAATGTCGAGGAAAATGGATAACAATGCCCACTTTCTATTCTAAGTAGCTTGTTTTACGATGAAGTATAGCATATTTGACAAAAAACTGACCATACAACCACTTAATTTTAATTATTTCTCTGCACAAAAAAAAAAAAAATCATAACGACCTAGCTGGACAATTGATTTGTCCTATGATATGATTATACTAAAGGGTTGGTGCAACTTAACTTCCGTGTAAACCACTATGATTGCATTTGTCCTTGATATGTTTTTTGGCATATGTGAAATCATATCATTAAATCATACCATAAAATTAATTTTTAATTAAATAATCAATCAATTAAAGATGATATGATGGTGTAGTTGGAGAAGAAGGGGCACATGTAAAATTCTTGGGATCCAATTGGCTTTATATTGCTTAATCAACTTCAAGTTAATCAACTAAGATTGGGATATGTATGAGAATACTTCGAGTTGAAGGAAGCTACTAACTTAAGGGAGTGCTTGACCACAGAAATGACTTAAAAAAGATGATGGAAATATATGGTTAGTCCAGAAGTTACACTGTTATTGGTAAAAGATGACCT
Organism: Nicotiana paniculata; assembly: GCA_005239505.1. NCBI lineage: Eukaryota > Viridiplantae > Streptophyta > Magnoliopsida > Solanales > Solanaceae > Nicotiana > Nicotiana paniculata. The sequence continues at coordinate 30,378 of MDKI01248280.1, read as the reverse complement.
TTAACCTTTTACCACTATGCATGGATTACTCGAGGTAACTAAATAGACAGAGCCACCAGGACCACTGGATAAAATAGGATTACATATTAGCTGCAGTACAAGCACCGATTTAGTCCATGAATTAGTGTTCTTAAGCTAATTTAACGAGTCTATGGGTGTGTTTGGTATAATGGAAAATATTTTTCGTGAAAAATGTTTTTCAAGAAAATATTTTTTTGAAAAATAAGTCGTAATCTTATTCATTTTTCAGTGTTTGGTATGCAAATTAAGGAAAATAACTTCCCAAGCATATTCATAAATAATTTAGATACAATAAACATGACGTATAAACTTTCGAATCAACAACCTTCAGAACCCACAAATTTCATAAACTTTCGA
>MDKI01248280.1:0-25000 GCA_005239505.1 Nicotiana paniculata | reverse complement strand
TCACAAGAGATGCTAAAGTTGCACTAATATTTGCGAATTATTGTTTAATATTGCAAATCCAGGCTCTTTTTTCTATACATTCCATTACAGTTCCCTTTAACTTTTGAGTCAGTTGTTTTTATTTGAATTATGGGAAAATTTTGACCAGTCAACTTACTTGACTCATCCCCATGTCATGTTCAATCGTTCATCATCAAAACCAGGTCCCACATGTGCCCACCACTAGAGTAAAGGATTTTCCATTTCCCTTTTTCTTTTAATGGATGATGGAGTTCTAATAATATTGGACGTAAATCTTAGCGAGGCCTCATCTGTTGGTCCTTCTTATCATTATCATAGTAAAAAAAAATAAAACTTAGTCTAAAATATTTATTTCTTACAAAATAAAAGAATATCAACTATTATTTTTAATTCATTCTTATCATTCCAAGAAGGTATATAATCATTAGTTAATTAATAAGAAAGCGAATAATTTAATGAAGTATCTCTTATTATTATGCTATTAATTAAAGGATATTTTAAATGCCTGATAAAGAAATAGTATTAAATACAACGTAAGGAGTATGTATTTTGAAATGGAGGAGGAGGCAAAATATATTTTCATAGGATCCGAAGATAATCAATGAGTGGTGGGATCAATGATTGATCGATAGTTTTTCCATGATACTTATGATTATTTATTGTAAAATGCTACTGACAAGATGACGACAGATTAGAATATTTGCTGTTGGTGTTGGGTTATTTTGGTGACAAATACTACTGCTACAACTAACAAGGATTTTCTTTCAGCTCCTAGCTAGAATCTTGGTTCTTAATTTGGCAATTTTGGGAAAAAGAAAATATTGAAAGTGAGGCTATGTCTTTGCCTCTTCATCTTCTTTTGATTGGTCTCTTATCATTCCTTAGTGGATTGCAAATTGCATGTGCTCCCCATTTACTTTCTTAATTAGTAGATAAGGAATTAAAGTCACGTAATCATTCTTTATGGCCTTGTTTAGTAAGCCCTATCACATTTAATTTTGATCATAATTTACCTTAATACTCTGTTAAAAGGAATCTTTACATGTAAATTAATTAAATAAAGTCTTGCTCGTCCCTGTCATATATGAATTAAATTTTGAGTTATATATACCGGCAAGAAAAATGATATTTTCAATGTGATTTTACCCTTTTTAACAGGTTAATCATTATCCTTTTTGGATTACCTCTCCTATATATAATAACTCTAAATACTTAATTGTAGTTTCTATGTGGTGCCAAGGGGATGGCCTAGTAGTTGAGGTAACGGAACAACAACCAGGAGAACCTTCTCGTTTGATCAATTCCTAGCTAAAATACCTAGTATGAGGCCATTAGATTTAATTTTGGTGGGCAAGATACTAATCGAGATACCCACAAATAGTTGAGGTGAACACAACAAACTTAAAAAGATAATTCATTATGTGTATCAACGTGCTCATTGAGAAAAAGGAAAAACAAAAACAAAAACTTCCAAGTACAACAAACTTGGAAAAACAAACAGTATGATGAGTAAGAGATACTTGTGGCAAAAGATGAAAAATAGGCCGCAAATAAGGTAGCAGAGAGTGCTGATTTTAGGTCGACCACGTAGCTACTTGTCCTTCTAAGATTCGCCATGGGCTGTTTTCATATGCGTATATTTGTATCAACACATTTCTTCAAGCACAAATTAGCTCACACCTATATGGCAGCACAAGAGGATACGTGGCGGTCATACAGAGTAAACTTTTGCTGGAATGACTTAACTCTGGGAAGCATAAAAGAAGGAAAATGATGGATCCATCGAGGAACTAGCTTATACTGTTACAGTTACACTATCATGATATATGTGAAACCATCTCACTCTCAAAATTTTCAAACTCTAAATCTATATACATCCTTCACTAAGCATATTTTCACTTGCCATGAAGATTAAGGCGGAGCTAGAGTATTAATTTTATTAAATAAGTATAAATATTTTTTTGTAAACTTAATAATTAAGATGAGCTATGAGTTCTATAACAAGTTTCGAACATAAATTTCAAATTCTAACTTCACCGCTTGATGTGTACAATAATCATTTGTAGCTACACATCACCCTTGCTGTTCCTTCACCACACTGTAATAACAACTTGTTATTAGGAGTACTATAGGCCTATAGCAAGAGGTTAACATTACTGCACTACATTTCAAATCTATCGATTGCATAAATAATTCAAGTTGAATGTTGTGGGTATTTATACTTGCTGTCGGTATCGTACTTCCTCCAAGCTATAACGTTACTAGGTCAGGCAGATATGTTATGAATTTTTGCCATGTCCAACAGTGAGGAGGCAAAGTCTGCTATAAGCGCAGGGTTAACTCGCTTGATATTAAAATTATATATTCATAATAAGATTGAATAAATTGCATGCAATGCTATATTGACTGAAAAAGCGTACAAATTGTGCATATTTGTCGTACCCTTGAAACCTATAATACATAGTGTATGCACGCATAGGTGGATCCAAGAACAGATTGTATATAAATGTTTCATTTAGAGTCAATTAAAAATTGAGAATGAGAGTAAAAAGCAATATATTTAATTGCACTAAAATAAAATCGTCGTAAATTCACATTAGAAGAATGGTTCACATGGTCATCAAAACCAAGGTTGACAAGGACAAGTCACTTGAAGCAGAGACTTGTGGTTAAGTTGGGACTCAGATGTTTGGTGGTAAGTGGTTCCAGTTAAGCATGAAAAACAATACTAGTGCATTTTTCTCTGTCAGTAGATGTCTCTGCCTGATCAAATGACCACCTTTGCCCTCATCCTATATATGATCATCAATTGTCCATGTCAATAAAACCTTTAAGTTGTAGCCACTCGACATCCATATATGGTTTCTGTTCCCTGTTTGGACCATATATATGCAGCCAACATTCTCTTCAATCTTCTTTTCTTATTTGTTTTCTTTTCTACTATTTGGAGCCAAAACTTTCCTTTTTTTTCCAGAAGAAATCAAAGCCACGTTAATTAGGTTGAAAATCATACTTAATTATGTACGAAAATAATCAAAAAGAAAAAGAATCTGTATCCTTCAGGCTTCAGCAATTTTATCTTCAATATATTATATATATTGCGCGTCCTTTAATTCTAAATTTTTAACTTGGGTTATTCCACGCTATTTAAATTCTTTGGGATAAGTTGTGATATTAAAACAAACTGCACGCCAATTACTTTTTTCTTTTAAAAAAAATAATTCCTAGCATAACTGAAATGACATGAGCAGGTGCAAGACAAGGTGAGGTTACATAATGGGACAAAGAATGAGATCTACATCAATCATGCCCATTATCTTTTTTTTCTCTATTTCTTTTTTGTCGTAAAACTTCTAAAATTCTTACCATAACATCTGAAAGTCGTCATTTTAATTACATACGCAATTTTATTGTGTCACGAGAACAAAAAACTTGCGAGCAATTGGCGACTTACTGTTGAAAGGAGGGAGGATCTTAGTTTATTCGTTTATTTATTAAGTGATCAATATATATTCGTTTTAAATAATTAACAAAACAGTGTGGTGATGTGGTCTTTTTTACAATAATTCCAGTGAGACTTTTGTAGGAAGTTTAAAAGTAAAATTAGTGATCGATGAAGTGAGTTAGAACCATAAAGTTTATGATTTAAATTTCTGTAAATACAAAAATATTTTATTCAAATTTTGGTGTATAAGATTATCTCGCACATATGGTGATAGGGGTAGGAGACATCCCATTGAAAAAAAAAAGAGTAGTGTAAAAGTAGGGACCATATAATTGAAGCAAGAAGGGACCCATTTACAGTTTTATTTCCACTCCATTATGTCCCAAAAAACAGACCTAAGACATACACGTCGTTCCTTATCTATTTCGGAATTTTGCTCTTTCTCTACCTTCTTGTAAATTATTTAAACAATTTCTCTTTCACACACAAACACACTAAGACATGTACTGAAGCAACACCCCCCCCCCCCAAGACTCTCCCCAGGCCCACACAGTCTTTCCTCAATTTAGTCCTTCTCTATATTTATATATATTGAGTTTTGAGAGAGAGAGAGAGGCACTCACAAGTCACAACACAAGTTGTTCTGTTGGCTTTTGCAATTCAAATTTGTCTTCTCCTTCTATTCAACACTTTCTTAGTTTACTCTCGTCTTTTGTCTTACTCAAGCACCCAAAATTTAAACCAGTTTGGAGGAGAATTGATCAGTTTCAAGCTTCTAAAATTTAATATTAATCTGTTCAGAGAGAAATAATTGTGTTTTTTGATGGATCCCTCAAATGGACAACATCATCACCAGGTAAAAATTAGTGAGGTAGCTGCAAATAAAGAGAGTATTTGTAGTACTAGCTGCAAATCTGTTTGTTCTATTTTTCTTTCTTGTGTCACTTGGCTTTGATCTTCTATTCTTTTCTTTTTTTGTTTGCGCGTCTTTGTTGTTTTCTTTTTCCCTTTGTTTTTCATTTTCTGTTTAATTTCCTCTCTCTCTCTGAGGTGATTTTGAAATTGTTTTTGTTCTTGTAAAGCTATAACCACTTCTACTAATCTACATGTGAAAAGAAAACTGCCGTTTTTCTTTACTTATTATTTCTTGTTTAAGTGTTTTGGTTCACATTAGGACATGGGCGAAGCTACATGTTATAAAGGGTGGTCAAAATTACATTCCTTATATAGGTAAAATATTAGATTTTAAAGGTATATAACATATATTGAACACTCTTTTTCGGAGAATTTTTTTCACTTCTTTCAAGTTTGAACACTCTTGAGTAAATTCCTGGCTTCGCTAGGATAATTGTCATTCTCCTACTTCTCATTCTTCGGTTTGGAGGGTGATGGATTTTAGTTTAATTTCTTTGGAAACCATCTTAATTGAGAAGAACAGTTTTTGAAATACAAATTTTGCGCACAATCCATTTGAAGTAAAAGAAGATCATACTTCAATATATAGACATGGTCTATTTACCCAAAAAAGTAACTCTGCAAAAAAAACCCTAATTTTTGCAGTACTTCAGCTGGAAGGAGATCTAGTATTGTACAAGCCTATACTTTTTGCTAATTTTTGTAAATTTCTTTTATTTCAAGAGTGTAGACATAACAACAAAGATATGCTAGCTAACACTTTATAACTTAAAGTCAGTCTGTTTAAGAAAACTATGTTGCTTTTCAAGTTAAAGATTATATTTTTGAATGTAAAGTTAAGGCATTCATATATCAATTAGAAGTTAGAACAATAATTTTGTGTTTCCTTTTCTACTTCAAGAAATATACTACTAGTGGTATCAAGTTCTGATCTGTATAGTTAATGTGTTATTTTCTTTTCAGGAACTGTCTTCCCAAACCCTAGAAAGCATGTTGGTGAGCACAAAGCCACAGCAAGACAAGAAGCCAAAGCCACCTGAGCAAGCACAGAAATGTCCAAGATGTGATTCCAGCAACACCAAATTCTGCTACTACAACAACTATAGTCTCTCTCAACCTAGATACTTTTGCAAATCATGCAGAAGATATTGGACTAAAGGAGGGACATTAAGAAATGTTCCAGTAGGAGGAGGCTGTAGGAAGAACAAAAGGTCCTCCTCATCAAGAAGTAGTAGCCAAGATCATTCCATCAACACTAGCCCTAATAATCCACTTTCTTCTCTCACTACACCAATGTCCTATGATTCTACTGATCTAAGCCTAGCATTTGCTAGACTTCAAAAACAAGGAAATGGGCACTTGGGAATTGAAAACCATAATATTTCATTGATGTGTAATGGGACTAACATTGCCCCTTCTGAAGTTCAATGTGGATATTTTGATGCACTTAGGGGTGGATTTCTTGAAAATCCAAATGGATTTCACCAAAATTTGTACTATGGAGTTGGGAATATTGGGGACATGGGACATCATGTGGAAAATGGTGGAATGGGGATGAATAATGTAAGTGATCAAGAAATGGCAAGTATGCATTATGATCAAGAAATAAGTAGTACTGGTGTAACAACAACAACAACAGCTACTACAGTGACAAGTGTAAAACAAGAGATGGGCAGCACGGCTAGAGATCAAGGTGACAACAGAGTCTTGTGGGGATTTCCATGGCAGATAAATAATGGATATGGAAATATGGATACTGATTTTGATTCAAGCAGGAGAATATGGAATGGAGTTGGTGGTAACTCTTGGCATGGACTTCTCAATAGCCCTCTCATGTAGATGTTAGAGTTACTTTTTTAGCTCATTACCAAGAGTTTTTTTTTTTTTTTTAATTATTATTTTATATCTATTTCGCTCAGTCTTTTCTAGGTTAAAAAAAATGAAAGAATTTTGTTCTTAGATCAGAGTTGAAGCTTAATTTAATGATCTCGAGTTGTGTAAAGAGATTTGATTTACTTGAATCATCTCTCTAATTTGGCTGGGATGTCTCTTTTAGGTCTCTTCCTTATGGATTGACAAACTAATGAAAGTTGATATATTTTTCTTTAATGTAGCTCTACTAACAGACATGCTGTGGTGTGTGAAATTTTGTTGGTTTGGCTAAGGAAAGGGACTGTGATTGATAGAATCAGACATTGGTGCATGTTTCATAGTTGATTAATGAATTAATCTGAACTCTCTGAATTAATTCTTTCACTGAAGGTGGCTGGGTACTATATACTATTTTGTCTGCACATGAATGATGTTACATTATTAAATTGTATGTGTAGCTTGTTTTCAAGATATGCTATCATGATTATTTCTTATTTTTAGGTAGATCTTAGAAAGAATAATATTATATGATGGAATAATTAAATGATAATGAGGTTTGTTAGCCTCATTCTCTTCTTTTTAAGCTATATCGAACTTGAGTGAAGCATGAGCACCAATCTCGGGATAGATTTTCGACCAAATCCAACTTGAGATTTCAGCGTGACAGTATTTACATTATTTTACTATGTCACGTTTATGGAGTATATTTTTTCCACATTTTCTGACAATTTTCCAATTGACAGTTTTTTCCTTGAGGACAAACGTGACAATATAATGTATAATATATGTGCCAAACCTATTTCGAACCAATCGATTTTCAAACTTAACATTCTAATTTCGTTTGCTGTTAAATATTAAATGAGCCATTTTTTCTGATTTTTGTGTTTCATTATTTGACTATGCTGCACCAAATTGAATCCATTAATCTCTACTTCTCGCTTCTCGGGCAGTCAATTCAGCATTGATTTGAAGAAAATGTTATGATTTTCAAGGTTTCAGTAAAAAAATAGTTAAAAATAAATTTGCTTTTATATATCCATGTTAATTGTCAACATCCACCTTAATAGAAAACTTCCTGTGTCTTCCATTTAATTTTTCTTTCTATAGTTTTTCAAATTCACTTGTTTTTTGGTACATTTTAGAGGGGAAAAGAGGCATTCTTGACTGTATGAATTGAGTGCTGTCACGTCATTTTCTCAATAAAAGCACTGAAAGCTTATTCGCACAATTCATTGTTTCTGCTACTCCATTTGTTTTGGGACATAAACCAACCAACTGCTTATTTCATCTCATGTGATAAAATTTCCAGCAATCCACCGCCCAGTTGAAAAACCGATACAATGTTGTTGTAATCTTGAACAGTAATAAATCGGTGACAAAGGTGACGGCTTTCAAATCAGTTGAATGTGTAATTTAGACTCATACTACATGTTGCATCATAGAATCGGACGTGAAAGAATTTTTGGAATTGTATACTCAATGATGTACTAATATTAATAAACTAAATTTGATTTAATGAATAGATTAAAATATTTAGAATAAATAGATATAGAGCGGGTAGTGAGAATGGAACTCGCATAGTTAGTTTGGAAAGCCAGGGGTTAATAGTCGACATCGATTCATTATTTTTAACGTCACTAATTCAAACAGAACATGAAACTTTGGTTTCATTCGGCTCCTTTACGGAGATGAGTCAATTTATAAATCTAAGATGTGAACAAAATTCGGAAGAAAAAAAAGAGTTCTAATATATATATTTATATATGTTTGAGAAAAAAAGGTATTTGACGGTAAATGGTTTAGGGTATAGCTAAGACTTTTACAAGGTTAGACATTTTGAAGATGCAGATACAAGTATATATTTCATTATAATAGTCTGATGCACTTAACAAAATTGTGCAAAAATTAGGAATGCCTAACAAAATATCACAAACAGACCCGTGCTGTTTAATTTACCGAAGCCAAGTAACACAATGGCGATCAGTTAGCCCTCAGCGACTTTGTCTCACATTGCTCTCCAGTAAATATTTAAATCAGTTTATTAATGGGAGTGTATTAAAGGTAGGACACCACCCACCACGGTGCGTTAGCATTATTATTATTATTATTATTATTTTTTTTTTAACTTTATAGTTCCATCATCATGATGGAGGAGTTAAGGCGTGACTCCACCTTGTATATATATCAAAAATAATAATTATATGGAGGAGGACATAGGCCTTGGCCTCCACGACAGTGTGACAGATAATGAAGTTCATCTTATAATACACAATTGAACAAAAGTATTTTGCTTGCATGAGGAGGAAGTTGTTCATCCTAAGGTAATTTGTAGCAACACTCAAGGATGCTATGTACAAAAAGGTGAGCGAAAGAAGCTTCACTACTAGAAAATTGACCTACGACAACAGTGGCAAAACCGTTACAGTAGATACGAAAACCGTTGCTATAGACCTATTGCAACGGTTTGGGGACCGTCCCATCCTGTCGCGTGCCAATAACTCTATCGCAACGGTTTGGTGCAACAGTTGCATAGTTGTTGCAATAGGCCTCTGTACGGTAACAATTTTGGAACCCTTTGTGATGACCCAAAAGGTCATCCCGTGTAATTTTAGTTAAATCTGTGTTCCGAGGTCGTGAAAACCTCCTTATATCTCACCTCGATTTGCGTGCGCAGCTCAGGAGTATAGCCGGGGAGCCGTTATGTCAAAATTGATAAAAATAATATTTTTATGTTGAAATTTGAATAAAGTTGACTCTGGTCCACATTTTTGGTAAACGGACCCGGATCCGTGATTTGACGGTCCCGGAGGGTCCGTAGGAAAATCTGAGACTTGGACGTATGCCCGGAATCAAATTCCGAGGTGCCAAGTCCGAGAAAAGAATTTTTGAAGAAAATTATTTTCTGAAAAATATAAAGGTTTTTGAAAATGAGATTTGATGTGAAACCTGTGAAACCGGACCCGTATTATGGTTTCAGAGTCTGGAACAAGTTCAATATGTCTTATATGTTTTATCTGTGAAATTTGGTGAGAAACAGACTTAGTTTGACGTGATTCGGATCGAAAATGAAAAAATTAGAAGTTTTTGAAGTTTAAAGGAATTTCATTGATTTCGAGGCTTAATTCGATGTTTATGATGTTATTTTGGTGCTTTGATTACTTGAATAAGTCCATAGGAGGTTTATGAGGTCGTGTGTGTATTTGGTTTTGAGCCCCGAGGGCTCGGGTGAGTTTCGGGTAGGCGTCGGAGTGCAAAAAAAGCCTTAGAAAATCTGGTGTAATTGTTGTCATCTGGTGTCCAGGGATTTACCCTATGTGAACGGACTCAAAGAGGTGTGAACACACAGGGTTATAGAGGTCAGGGGGGTCAGGGTCAATTTGCACTGTGTGAACGCACCACATTGGATGTGAACGCGGAGGGTATGTTTGGGGACACTGTGCGAACGCACCATGTAGGTTGCGAACGCACAACATAGGAGGGGTACCTGGGAGCTGGGTACAAAATACCCTGTGCGAACGCGGCCCCACATCCGCGAACGCACTGTTCAGTAAATCCAAGCCTCCGCGAACGCAGCCTAGGGCCCGCGAACGCGGAGAGTAAATCTGTCCAGTCATTTTTAATACCCAAAAACAGAATCCATACGGGACTCACCCCATTTTTTTCTCAAACTCCTTCTTCCCCATACCCCATAGGCGATTTTTGAAGAGCTCTTCCACCATATCTTCATAGGTAAGTGATCTTAACTTCATTTTCTTCCATTTTCATCAACATTTATTAGATTCTAGGCCTAAAATCATGGAGTTAAAGGTAAACAATTGGGTTTTTGGGTAGAGTTAGGGCTTTTCGAATTTTTGGGAATTCGACCTCGTTTTGGGGTTGGATTTCAAAACAAATTGTATATTCGGGCTCGTGGGGGAATGGGTGATCGGGTTTTGGTCCGAACCTCGTGTTTCGACCAAGCGGGCGCGGGGTCGAATTTTGAAATTTTTGGAAGAATGTTGGGAAATCTATAATTAGACATTGAAATTGAAGTGTTGAGTAATTATTGATGTTATTGAGTCGATTATGTCTAGATACGATTATTTCGGAGTCGGATTCGAGAGGAAAAGCGGTGCTAGAGGCTTGATGTGCATTCTTGGAGCCGAGGTAAGTGTTTGCCCTAGCTTTAGCTTGAGGGAATAGGTGTTGAGTCATATGTTCTACGTGTTATTATCATGTTCAATGTATAAGTGAGGTGACGAGTACATTTACATTGTTGTCAAGCATGCCCGTGAGTCGTTTCTTATGGTATATGTGTTTTTCTTCGATATTCACTATGTTATGAAGTAGAATTTCGTTTTGGAGATTATTTTGTTGTTGGAAATAATTGGTTCTGGACAATGTTGATTAGATATTTGGTTGAGGATCATTTGGTTATGTTGTACATTCAGTGAGATTGGTTATAGCTGTGTCCCTTGCCGGGCTGGTGATATTTCTGTTGTTGTTCCCTTGCCGGGATGTAGTGATTTATGGTTTGTATTGTGGTTTTTCCTTGCCAAAATGTTGTTCTTGATATTGTTTGGGTGAGGAATAGTGTAAAGCACGAAGGGTGATGCCGTGTATTTATTTATTGCATTGTGAGGACAAGAGAGTAAAGCACGAAGGGTGATGTTGTGCCATGATTTTTACATTTAAAAGCACGAAGGTTAATACCGTGCCATTTCATTTAGTCATTGCATTGTGAGGATGAGAGTAAAGGCACGAAGAATGATGCCGTGCACTTGTTTTGGTTAGGATGAGAGTAAAGCACGAAAGGTGATGCCGTGCACTTGTTTTGATGAGGATAAGAGTAAAGCACGGAGGGTGATGCTGTGCACTTGTTTGCTCTATGTGTTTACTTCCTGTTGCTATGGATGCTACTTAAACTGTTGCTTCATTTCTGTGACTTAGTACTTGTTTTCCCCTTGTCCCCAGTATGTTCTCCCTCATCTTACACTTAACTGTTTATTTCATGTCGTCCTTTTTTATTATATATTATTGAATTGCACAGGTATTTATTATTTGTCGTGTCCTAGCCTCGTCACTACTTCGCCGAGGTTAGGCTCGGCACTTACTCAGTACATGGGGTCGGTTGTATTGATGATACACCTGCACTTCTTTATGTTGTGCAGATTATGGAGCCGGACCCAGTGGACATTGAGTGGGGGAGTATCCTTCAGTCCACGGCGACACCGAGGTAGTCCTGCAGGCGTCCGCAGGCCTTGGCATCACCTTTTATCCTTTTTCTCATTTTCTATCTTATCCTGTAATTCCAAGACAGTTGTATTCACTTATTTCAGACTATTGTATTTAGCAAAATCTTAGACTGTTCGTGAAATTGTGACACCAGTTCTGGGGGTATGTTTAAGGAAATTTCGTAAGATTTATTATTTAAGTTGTTGAAGTTCTTACCTTCCGCATTCTTATTTCTATTTGTTCTTGTATTTCACTTTTTTTTAAATGCTACATAACAAAGGAATAAATCGGAATAACCAGTAACGTTGGCTTGTCTAGCAGGTTCAATGTTAGACGCCATCACGGCCTGTAGGTGGGATTTCGGGTCGTGACACCCTTGCAATAGGTCTATATATTGTAACGGTTAATTAGTCAAATGGGACGGTTCAAAATCGTCTCAATATCATTTTAGGGAGCGGTATTTTCTGTTATAGCAACGGTTTAGATGGTATATTGCGACCGTTATTTGGAGTTCACGGGACGGTTATTAGAAGCTATTGCAACAGTTATTAGGAGCTACTCCAACAGTTTATTGAGACTATTGCAACAGTTATTAGAAGTTACCGCAACGGTTCATGAAGGCTTGCAAATAATTTGTTGAAGCTATTGCAACAATTTATTTGGAGTTTTCACAAAAATAAACTTTATACTATTGTCTATGAAAAGCATACATAAGCTCTCAAAGTAATAAAAATCCAAAATAAAAAATTTCTAAAATATCTTAATACAATAATATTTTCAAAATAATCCCATAACTCTAAGCAATATTTTTGTTGCTTCCATCCACTCCTTGCTCATCCAATCCACCTATAAAATATGGAAATAAATGATTTAGTAAATTTTGTAAAAAGAATTTAACATCCAGTACACAATCTAAGTAGTACCTTGAAACTTCAAGTGCAATCCAGCTCAAAGAAGTCAATAAAACTTCGCAAATTTAAATTCAAAGAAATCCTAGAGATGAACTAAAGGATCTACATATGGCCAGTTAGAAGGGATATCACTGATTGTAAATCCGTCCCTAAATATGCCAACACTTAAAATGAAAAATAACTTAAATCAAATTTTGCAACCCAGAGATGAACTAAAGGCTCTACATATGGCCAGTTAAAAGAGAGATTACTGATTGCAATCAAAATGGTGTTATAATGTTAAACAATGCAATTCAACTCAAGGAAGTCAGTAAAACTTCGCAACTGCAAATTCAATGCACTACTAGAACTGCAAATTCAAAGCTGTCCAAGAGATAAACTAAGTGCTGGAATAATACACAATATTTAAAAATATATTAAAATGACAAAAAAATAATAGTTTCATCTAAATAGGCAGATATACTTATACAACCTGAAAACTTAAATGTTGGGTTCATTATAAGGATCATATGCAAGTGTTGAGCTGAAGCTTTGACATTCCTACATGAGAAAAAAAGTTAAAACTAATTAGCCCCTTTCAAATTAAAAGCTGCATGTAAATTGACTTGGCCGTGTTATCACTGCAAGCTTTATTTTCTATATGGAACCAGAGACTTGATGTAGATATTTCTGTACCTAAAATTAATCATAAGAAATGATACATTATCTAAAGGCTCATTATAGTTCTACCATGGTAACTCAACCTTCAGTTGGGACAATAATAAGATTTGCAGGCACTTCAAGGACCATTATTTATTACTTTGGTACCATAGGAACAACAAGAATAGAAACGATATCGCTTCAATTTACTAGAGGATAAGTGATTACCATATATAAAGGACTTCTATATAATTAACTAAATCGCACAACCTTCATTCTCACATTAAAAATGTATCTGAGAAAAGAAAAAAAGTCCAACGACACAGTTATTGGCACAATCAAACAAACTTATTTTCATTTGAAACATGTCTCGGAGAAAGCTCTTTAGTAAAGTAGGTCCAATTTCATAAAACATTTCTCTTAATTAATGTCACAAAGATTTACAGGCAAGTCAGTTGAAAAGTTTAACAATGGAAGTATTTGGTAGCTAATTTTTAAGAGGCATTGGGAGATTGATGCATTGGAAGCATTGTTGCAGGAACTGAACATGATTGCTTTGGTGGATGGAGAAGATAATCGTCTTGTTTGAATAGATAAATTTTTTTATTACTACCAAAAATAAGATACTTCCTATTAATTTTTATGTATGAGATTATCCTATCTTTTCTGTCTTAACATTTTTTTTCTTTTTTCCTAGCAGTGGTATCTAGGCTTTGTGCGCACCTCGACTATTTCGCTACCATCACATTTCTTTATGTGATATGTTCCGCATTTCTGTTTCAACATTTCTTTGTATGATATATTTATGATTCTCTATGCTACGAAATTTATATGTGCCATTCTTCTGTTGTATCATTTCTCAAAGTTACCTTGTCAATGTCCGTGATTGATCATATTGTATTTGACTTCTTTTTTCTTGCTTTCTAGGTTTATATAGGAACTCAAATTGTATGAAATTTAACATAAATGCACCCTATATATAAACATTATAAGTAGAAGTAAAACTACCTTTCTAGTGACAATGATTATACAGTGAATCTAAAAGAATTCCTAATTTTTATTATTGATATATTATATATCACAAAGAGATCTTAAAGTACAGACTTCATTTTGAAATGAGATCTACCATTTTGCAAGTATTTCACTTAATTTATGGAAATAACCTTGCATTTCAGATGGTTAAAAAAGGTCATGATACCTCAAGAGCTTTTCCTCTCTGTATTATTTTCGGAAATAAATTGACTCTCGGGGAATACTAGCCTTCACCACCACCTATGTCTGCATCTGAAGATCCATCTTCGTAGTATTCATTAGTCATTTCAATCTCTTTTTCATCACTTTCTTCTTCTCCCGTATCCTCTTCATCAACCACACTGGTAATATAAGTTTTGGCATGCCAAAGTATACGATATATTTGTTCAGATTAATGCATAGTAGTGAAAAAAGGAAGCAATTTTCTGGTGCTATTTTCTGTGAACTATAACTGAGTTGAATCTCCCATTTACTGAAATCTCGTTTTTGAGTTTTGGTCTCATGAATGACTAGATAGAATGATCAATACAATAAGCTTAAAATACAAATTATCATATTGATATGCACTCAACCTTTCTCCAATTGCACCATTATTTGTATACGACACTCAAAGGAATTCACTGAGAACTAATTTCAAACACTTACGAGCCTAAAAATTATAATACTGCTTCAACAAATATGGGGCAAATTTTCCCCCAAATTTTTTGAAACTTCAATTCAATACACTAGAAACATTTCACTCCTAGGTAGTGCCATTAATTAAATCTACAGTTATACCCATTTACATCATAACTTCTCTTGAAATAGCACAAGGCGTAATATGTAGTAATACAATGAAATTCAAAAGCTCAAGAGTGAAATATAAATCAAGCATACAAGCTTGCAAATACCATAAATAGAATCAGATGACACACTTGGGAAATTCCAATTCTTTTTTCTACCCACACAGTTAGGGGTACCTAATTGGATATTAACCAAATAATTTATTCACCCATTTAGAGATAAATTAAAAAATAAAATCTTAACAAAATAAGATTGGTAACTTACCCAAGCACATATAACTTTGATGGTCTCACTTCAGATGGTAGAATATACATGGATCTCAGAGGAAAGAGACTCTTGCACCATAAAGCACGCCCTTCAAGAAGGGCAACCTGAAAGAATCGGACCTTGACTCTTCGTCGCTACCATAATATTACGTATCCTAGGCTCTGTGAGGTTGAAGAGATATGATAGAGCCTTGACAGAGTGCCTTGCAGAAGCGACTCGCCGGAGGGGTTAGGGTTTCAATGGGTCGAAGCTACGACAAGGTGTAGGGATATTTTGATATGTTCTAAGGTTAAGAGAACAAGTTTTAGGAATTAAAAAAAAAGGCTAGGCGCTAGTAAAATTTGGTTTAGTGAAATTAGAAGAGGGAAATTATGGGGGGAAAGTAAAACCGTTGCAAAAGACAAAATTTCCAACTAACCGTTACTATACATGAAGCTACTGCAATGGTTATGACAACTGTTGCGATAGATAAATCTTTAGCAACAGTTATTGTACTATTGTAGCGATTTATTTTTAGAGATGTTCTAATAGGTTCGACAGGCTTATGCAACGGGTGCAACCGTTCCAATAGATGGTCTATTGCAACGGGTGCAATCGTTCCAATAGATGGTCTATTGCAACGGTTATGTAACTGTTGCTACAAATGTCGTTGCAATAGACCTATTTTCTAGTAGTGCTTGATGTTAGGTGTTGTCATTGATAACAGACTTGTTTTTCTTCTGTCTGAATCTGAAGTTAGGGACCTCGTCAACTTCTAACTTCATTGAGGCTCTAACATTCAAAGGTAATGATACATCCTCATTGAAGATAGAATCCGTTTTTGATTCTTCGCCCAGGTTAGCAAGCTTGTCAACAGAGTTGCTTCCTTCTCTCAAGGTGTGACAAAAGAGAAAATTAGTATCCTTGGTCATGTTTTGAATTTTCTCAATGGTATCTTTAAATCTCCAGGGAGGTTTCCTGATCCTTTTGATCAGGTTAAGGATAATCATCGAGTCAGATTCAACTATAACATTTGTAAAGCCCTTTGTAATACACATTTTAATACCTCGCATCATGGCTTTAGCTTCCGCAATATTACAGCTACAAACACCATAGAATTCTGCAAAAACACCAATTAAAACACCTTGGTGATCTCTGATAATACCACCACCCCCTGCCGATCTTGGGTTACCTTTTCTACAACCATCAACATTAAGTTTAACCCAGCCCGTTGGAGGTTTTTGCTAGTAAACAACCTGACAATGAATAGCAGGGGAGACCTTCTCAATTCTGATGTAGGTGTCCTGCCACAGGTTATGGAGCTGTAGATCTGGGAAACTCGTATGGATAAGCATATTTATCATTCTGATCACTTGTTGGATGATGAGATGATGAGACATGCGCTTTTCGTCAAACCTAGCGGATCATCTGTTCTTCCAAATTTGCCAGCAAATAATTGAGGGTATGCATTGAACAATTATCTTATGGACTTCATTGTTGGGCTTAGTCAACCACCACCTCATAATTCTATGTCTTACCTGGTCTTGGACCAATCTAATACCATAGGAGTTACAAAAGAAGGACCAGACTAGATTGGCAATATGACTATTGCTGAGCAAATGGTTAGTGGATTCCTCATAATGGTCATTGGGGCAGCAATTACATATAGAAGCAATATTCACCCCAAATATTTTAATAGTAACATCAATTTCTACTTTATCCATTAGTACCCTCATCATAAAAAAGGAAATTTTAAAAGGAAGCTTTTTATGCCAAATAGTCATACATGTAAGAGTAGTTTCTTTCTTTGTTCTCAGGGTGTGCCATGCAGATTTGCAAGAAAAATCCCCTGAAGGATCCAGTGTCCATATGGGTCTGTCTTCTTTATCCGTATTGAAGGTGATGTCTTTGATATAATTGACCACGTGCAAAGGGAGGATTCTCATCAATTTACTCTAATTCCAAGTATTCTGATGATAGAAATCCCTTACCATAGTTCTTTTAGGAATCTTGCTGTTAATTGCCAAGTGAGCTAGAGGCCCAAGTTCTGTCCAAGAATCCCACCAGAAAGAGACCTCCCTTCTTCTAAGACTCCATGAGATATAAGGTTCCACCTTTTGTTTGATGTCCATCATTCTTCTCCAGGTATGAGATTGGCATTGAGCTTTTCTTCTTGCAACATAATGGAACCTTTTACAATACTTACTTCAAGAAAGTATTTGAGAAGAAATATTTGAGTTCTGAATTTCCACCATATCTTAGCAGAGAAGGCATCACATGTGTCTTTAAGAGATCTGAAGTCAGCACCCCCTTCCTCGGTTGGAAAGCACATGTCTTTCCAAGCAATCCAGTGCTTCTTGTTTTTGTTACCATCCATACCCCAAAAGAAGTTAGAAATGATCCTTTCAATCTAGTAGAAAACCACCTTGGGAGGATGAACTGCTAATAGGTATGAAGTGGGATAGCCTGCAAAATAGATTTAATAAGAACAACTTTGCCGCCATAGGTTAGAAATTTACCTTGCCATCCTTGGAGTCTTTTTGCTATGTTAGCCACCATGTTGTTAAAATAAATAACTTTTTTCTTCCTATGTAGATAGGACATCCAAGGTATTGCATTGGAAATTGGCAGTGATTATATCCAGTAATATGCTTGATTTGGTTGATTCTTATATCATCATCTTGGAAGTTGACATAAAAACCAGATTTGTCTTTATTTACTAATTGTCCTGAGATCTTCTCATAAGTCTTCGTCTTTTTCATCATGATCTTCAAGGATTCATGTTCAGCTGAAGAAAACAAAATTGTGTCGTCAACATAGCATAAATGAGATATAATAGGGTCATGACTGTGTCACGCCCCAAAATCAAGGGACGTGACCGGCACTCACCTGGGTGACCCCAGTCAAGCGAACCTGATTTGCCTTTCCTATCCCACGCGTTACCCCGTGATTAAAATATACATCATTCAAGTAAAATAGCCATTTATAACTTAAGCATAAACTTTCAACTTGAATTCACTTCTACTTTTTATCATTACTAACACATGATACCAAATACTTACAAAATACATACAACATTAACAATGTGGATCACGATTCCAAATCGTACGCTTACTACCCAAAATACATATATACTTTCCCCACATTGTGTCTACGGAAGATCTACAAGTACAAAAGATTTATATACTACTTGCCGACAACAAGGCCCCGGCTATACCTTACACTACACCATAAACTCAAATTAAGGTGACATGAGCCACACGTGGCCCCGGGAGGAAGTGGGGCTCACCAGAACAGCTGACGGAAATGAGAGGAGGCACTATTGACAGTGGGCTGAATTACCTGCTGTAGAACCACCTACATTTATATAAGAAAATGTAGCGCCCCCGGCAAAAGGAACGTTAGTACTGTGGAATAGTACTAGTATGTATGAACAAACTTTATCCCAAGTACAATCAAACAATACACAAGTAAGAAACAATAATAGAACCAATCAATCAATGCACGTGGAAAAGAACAACCAAATCATCAAGTTTCACAATCTCTCCTTTTCCCCTTTCAACATTACCAGATTCAAGAGTTTCCCCGATTTTTCATTTCGATGGTGATAACGATCACATTTCGTCCTTATTAACTCGGCCACCCTTATTATCTCACATCTCATCAAGTTTCATAGATTTTCATTTCAATGGTGATAATGATCACATTCCGTCCTTATTACCTTGGCCTCCCTTATTCCCTCAGCCACCCTTATTACCTCACATCTTATTATCCTTATTAGTTCGTGTTGCGGCGCGCAATCCGATCCCACCGGGAAATCATATTCTGTAACAATTAACCACAAACAATCAATCACAAGAATCAACATTTCAAGGAACACAAGTTCATATCAACAATTTATTTATTTGGGCCCAAGCCACCATAGTTCTTACAAAGCAGTAATTCATGTACACGGTGTTTCCATAATCGTTCAACTCATTTACATCGTTTCACAGTACCCTTTTTCCATTACTTTCCACGCACGACTTTTAGCCATTATATACATTCCCACACTTGAGCACATTAACAATCTTTCATTCATTAACACATACTTTCATATTGATACCCTCGAGCATTTACGAGCTTTGCACATAATAAGATAGGCACATCAAAACACTTTTCACAATCTCATATAGCACGGTAGTATGGCAATCAACTAGGACAATCAGAGAATAGAATCTTACGTCTCAACACATTTGAACAATCAATTCACATGTTTTCAAACAAGGTACACATACCGTATGCTCGGACCCAACAAGAGGATTCTACAAAGGTTAAAGTTAGCCATACATACCTCGAATCGGGATTTTTCCTTAATTTCTATCTCAAATCACCGGACCTTCTAGCACCTTCAATCTAATTCACAATGCGGCACATTTAAACTTAGAATTAGGAATCATGAACATGTCTTGAACTCATTTGAGCTTTCTATCAAACACTAGGTGTTCCTTTAGATTAAATAACCCATTTTTAGTGAAAGGTTACTCCAACCTATTTTCCTTTACTAGATTATGATAAATTGCGTACATGCATGCAAGATTCTTAACCCCATCTTTATGAACTATCCTACCCAAGTTTCATTTTAACAAAAATCTGAAAGTTAAGGTTAATGAGGTAGAAGCTTACCTCTTAGAGTGAATAAATTTGTGTCCTACTTGATTAGTTCCAAGATTGAGTGATGAAGGAAGACCAATTTGATGAAGTTGGGACTTTCTCTCTCTAGAACCCACTCTTTCCTCTCTCTAATATATAAGAAAATGGTTAAAGATTGAAGGGGAGGGGTGTTTTAATGAACTGGGGTCGGGTTTTAAAAATTAGAAAAATAGGGCCCGACATAAGAATGCGGTCAGAAATGCGATCGCATTCCTGACATGCGATCCGCATAATCGACCGCATAATGGCCCTCAAGATGAGCCAAAATTCAAAACACACTGCCCATGTATACGACCATTGTGCGGTCCGCATACACGTTATGTGATCGCATAATGCGTCGCATAACTTCCCTCCCAATATTAAAGGCAATAATATGACAGATATGCGGTCCGCAGAACTGAAATGCGATCGGACATTGGACCGCATAGTTGACCTCAAATGGGGCGGTGATCTACCCGGGTATGCGACCATTATGCGGTCCGCATACACGTTATGCGATCACATAGTGCGTCGCATAACACCCACTTTCTGGAAAATTTTATTCTTTAACTCTCGGGGTAATTTTTACTCAATTTTGGTCCGTTTTAAAAATTTCCACAATAAAAACAACTCGGGGACTCATTCAGGCATTATTTTTAAACAAGAAAATTTTACGGGTCTTTACATCCTCCCCCCCTTAAAAATCATTCGTCCTCGAATGAGGATTTTTGGAAATCATTTAGTTCTGAAAGCATGATATCCAACTTTCAGATTTTCACTAACTCCAATATTTCAGAAAAATTTCGCCAGAGTTCCCTTTATAATTAGACCTATCTACGTGTCAGAGAGCCCCCGAAACACATTTCCAAGCACCATTACACAGTTTTAATCACCCAATAACTCACACACAACGTTGTTACCTCAACAATTTGCAAATATTCAATAATTTTTTCAACTACACATAGTTCTTTCTTCTTATACCACAAATTTGCACATGATTTACATTTTCGCACATAACTTGGTCGTTTTAATGAGTCCCATACAACCCAATCACCTCAATATACTATATTCATTTCAATTAATCATTACCAACCTACTCTACCATTAATCACTTGCCTAACACATACGTTCCACAAAACTTTCATTTACCTCAAGAGTTACACACTGCCCAAATAGAACAGCGGGTTCAGTTTTAGCACACATTGGGAGATTACAACAATAAGACAATTAGGGGAAGATGGGGTGATTTTGCACAAAATTGGACATTACGATTCATGGTAACAACAACAACCCACAATTCCATCACATGGAATCATACCATCACGAATATCATTTCATAGTAACCAAACAATCATGTGTTCATAATAGTCCTTACTAGCAATTAATGTAATCACAAAGGTGTTAATCAACAAGAATATAATTTCATTTCAATCAACAATCCATATGAAGTCAAGCCACGATGATCCTTGCCAATAATGCATCATATAGGATATTACCATGATCATATAGTTCAATCAAATTAATTCACACCCTTCTTTTATCACTACCTTCTTAGACATAAACATATGAAAATACAAAGTACACGAGGAACATCATACTCCTAGTGCAACCTAATGGGGAAATGCACTTATGTACCCTTCATTATCAGTTCACATAACATCTACCGGGGAAATTTTGGGAATAATCGGTTCACCCTCCTAAATTCTAAATCTCTATGCGAGACCCCAAACTAAACCCGTGGTGACCTTCACTATTTCTCTAAGATGTGCCATAATAATTTGACCATAAAATTACCTACTGAAAATATGTGGTCACAGGGTGACTTTGACACATTTGTACCTTCAATACCAAATAGGCCAAATACAGTAAGGAGCAACGGAGTGCAAGATTGGACTGGAATTATTCAGGAATCCATTAATGTGCTGAGCAGAGTATTTCATGAGGTTATATTCTAAGAGACACAAGGATTTCTATTAATGATGCTGACATGGTCTAGTCCAGGTGACTACCTCAATTATCAGATAAGTTAAGCATAGTGGTAACTAGTATTCTTAGATAAGGTGGATACCATGTATATGAACTTGAGATTTTTAAAGAACTGAACAAGTAGGATACACCAATTGTGTCTCTGAGTGTAAGGTAAGTAGTTGAGCTCAAATGGTAAGACTCTTGCAACGTGGGTGTGATTGAGGCCGCAAATGGAATACGTAGAATTTGATTCCACTCCTAGCAATAAGCGACACAAGGACTCTATGCCACAAGCGCATGAAGATGGAAAAGAAGTCATATACTTATGGGATTATCATAATTCGAACAATCTAATCCTTCCTAATGTAGTGGAATGCTAGAGGTAGCAAAATTCCCCATACATGACAATGACGTTGTCAATACTCCTAGAAGCCGAGTGAGTAGAAAGCCACATAACCTCATCAAATCCGACCGATTTAAGACTTTTGAAAAGGGGACACACTTTGGTTTGAAATCATGGAAATTTAAGCTTGAGATTTTAAGGAAAATCATTACTTTTGGAACCCATGAGACAAGCCCTCGTAGCCCTAGAAAATCGACAACAATGGCGAGAAAGTACTTACAATCATTACGAGCTAGTGTAGAATAAGGCCTCGAAGTGACCATATGAATAATTATGAAAGGGTGAGAAGTCTTGATGCACTTATCAAAGAAGAGAAACCCAAGTTACCTAGTCACATGGACAAGCAGAGCAAGTAGATGATTGTTTAGGGGAAAATCTCACAAGGAGTGCGAGCAATATCTTTTTATCATAACAAAAGAAACATACCCCGACCCTCGATGCCATAAGGCATAAAATTAGATTCACAAGGAGAGTTACCAAATGAAAATAGATATTAAGGCAACACAACTAAGAACACCATTTGGGATCAACAAGCTTAAACAACGTTGAAGACATTAGGAGTTTGTAGTAAAAGGGAAACTTGCCCACTCTCAGGGCGCTTGTAGAGTACATAAAGTGAGGTTAATTAAATCAGATCATATAGTTGGATAACTAGTTGAGAAATTGAGATAATATCGCATTGAAGATTACGGGTAAAACAACACATGATACAAGACAAATAAAAAGAAAATGAGAGAGCTTATAGAAGTGACCTTGACATTGTGACCACTAGGAAAGGTGATAATATAAGGGATTACGCGAAGCTAAATTTTTGAAAGAAGATCTCCGCATATAGTCACATTATGCATAGCTCCAAAATTTTTAAAATCCAATTATGTTTAGCAACTCTACTTCACAACGACGCACTAGAACACACTTCTACACAACTAGTTATTACCAACAAAATTGGGAGACGTTATAAGACTTGGTCGAGACAAAGGCTTGACATATGAATGTGTTACTAGGGGTATTGTTACATCTATCCCATTTTCTGGACTCAGCGGAATTGGTACATAATAAGGGTGGATCACCACTGATAAAAGAAATTGTATTTCTAGATACCAAGGACACAATTATGCTATCCCTTCAGCCCTTGAGATTTGAACTGAGGAATGTGTCAACAACTAGGGGAAAGCCGGGTATGTCAGATGAACTAACAAAAAGGGAACTTGTGGTTTTAGGAGTAAACTCAATAGCTTCACGGCTAGGGGGCAACTACAAACATCAAAAATCATCTAGATTCGTAGCATCATGGAGCAATTAACATAAAACGACACTTAAACAAGTATTATTCAATCCATAGGAGGGGCGAAAATGCTCGTCTTCCTTATAACCAAAAGAAGAACAACCTTCAAGAATAAGATGAGCAACAAGAATAAGTAGTACGATCCAGCTACATGGAGGCTCAACGGACCCTAAATTCGATGGAGATTTAATAATGTTTAAAAGTAATTGAGCAGAACAATTTAAGAAAATAACCTATCGGAGAAGAGGGAGACTCTCGCCAAGCAAATAAAAATTTAGTCGATTCCGACCACTAGGCCAAAATGGAAGCCTCAACAAAGATAGAGCGAGGGAACTACCATACTAGAGGTGATGATGAAAAAAGCAATATCTTTACCCATATCAATATTCAGATCAAAGCAGAAACCCGAAGAAAAAGGGTCAAGAAAAGATATCTTTTTATTTTGTGCGAAAACACGATAATGGTTCATCCCTTCATTCCATGAGAAATTCTTCGGGTATATTCCCTTGTTAGAGTTTAGAAAGGAGTGTTGGAAATGGTAATTCTATAGTTACAACGAAATTCAAGGACATGATTATAGAGCTCGATATCATAAAAGATTGCATATAAGAAAATTTGCAGTATAGTGAATTTCAAGAAATATTGGATCTCGTTCAAAGAGTAGGTGCATGCAATGTTTCGTGACTCAACAAGGCCCCTGCTATACCTTACACTACATCATAAACTCAAATTGAGGTGACATGAGTCACACGTGGCCCCGGGAGGAAGTGGGGCTCACCAGAACAGCTGACGGAAAAGAGAGCGGGCACTATTGACGGTGGGCTGAATTACCTGCTGTAGAACCACCTACATTTATATAAGAAAATGTAGCGCCCCCGGTAAAAGGGACGTTAGTACTGTGGAACAGTACTAGTATGTATGAACAAACTTTATCCCAAGTACAATCAAACAATACACAAGTAAGAAACAATAATAGAACCAATCAATCAATGCACGTGGAAAAGAACAACCAAATCATCAAGTTTCATAATCTCTCCTTTTCCTCTTTCAACATTACCATATTCAAGAGTTCCCTTGATTTTTCATTTCGATGGTGATAACGATCATATTCCGTCCTTATTACCTCGACCACCTTATTCCCTCGGCCACCCTTATTACCTCACATCTCATCAAGTTTCATAGATTTTCATTTCAATGGTGATAATGATCTCATTCCGTCCTTATTACCTCGGCCTCCCTTATTCCCTCGGCCACCCTTATTACCTCACATCTTATTATCCTTATTAGTTCGTGTTGCGGTGTGCAACTCGATCCCACCCGACAATCATATTCTGTAACAATTAACCACAAACAATCAATCACAAGAATCAACATTTCAAGGAACACAAGTTCATATCAACAATTTATTTATTTGGGCCCAAGCCACCATAGTTCTTACCAAACAGTAATTCATGTACACGGTGTTGCCATAATCGTTCAACTCATTTACATAGTTTCACAATACCCTTTTTACATTACTTTCCACGCACGACCTTTAGCCATTATATACATTCCCACACTTGGGCACATCAACAATCTTTCATTCATTAACACAT
>ML326756.1:86984-98322 GCA_005239505.1 Nicotiana paniculata | reverse complement strand
CATTAATAACTTTCCAAGCATGCCGGATGTGGAAGCTCTCACAAGGGATTTTGATGAAATTCGTATAGCAATGTGGGACGAGTCTAGACCAACGGTGCTTGCA
Organism: Nicotiana paniculata; assembly: GCA_005239505.1. Taxonomy (NCBI): domain Eukaryota; kingdom Viridiplantae; phylum Streptophyta; class Magnoliopsida; order Solanales; family Solanaceae; genus Nicotiana; species Nicotiana paniculata. The sequence goes on along the minus strand of ML326756.1, from coordinate 98,219 downwards.
AAGGGCATGTTTTTTCCTGATAAAGCGCGCGTAAGCAGGACTTGTAAAATGCACAATGTAAAGGAGTGTCGTGAGATTCAGGTATGGGAGTCAAGTCCGTTGGTATATAAGGTTTTTTGCCGCAGGTGGTTCTGGCCATGTAATTGGATGTTGCGTGCGACCAAGAAGAAGACAGGCATGTGGAAAGTGGGTAAATACATTCCCACCCACACATGCGAAATGGACACATTCAACGGGAATCACTTCAACTTGGATATTGACTTGATTTTTCTTGTACTTATTCCACACCTCAAAGCGTCCATAAGGTATAAACTCAAAGAGTGCATTACATCAGTGCACCAAGAATATGGCAATACCATTACCAAAAGAAAGGCATTTCTCGGGCGCAAACGAGCGTTTGAAATTGTTTACGGTAACTGGGATAAGTCATTTGCATCTCTGCCAAAGTACATGGCCGCGCTGCAGCACTTTAACCCCGGGACGGTTGTTGAATGGAAGCTTGAGCGGAGTCCGGGAAAACCATAATATATATTCAATTACGTGTTCTGGGCGTTTAAACCAGCAATTGATGGATTTTCGCATTGCCGGCCCGTAATATCCATAGACGGAACTCATGTCTATGGAAAGTACGATATCAAGCTATTGATAGTCGTGGCTCTAGATGATAATGGACAGATATTTCCTATAGCTTTTTATGTTTGTGCCAATGAAAGCACAGAGACGTGGACGTTGTTTTTGAACCACTTGAAAGAGCACGTTGTCAAACAGCGTTCCGGTATTTATCTAATATCTGATCGGCACAGTAGTATCTTAAGTTCTGTGGAGAACTTGCCTGCATGGCAAGAACCTTATGCATACCACCGTTACTGTGTGAGTCACTTTAAGGCCAATTTCCAGAAGGCATATCCTAACAAGGATCTACATGATTTTATGTGGATGGAACAACAGACCACCAACAACATAAATTCCGGAGGCACATGGAATCTATCAGGCAAGAAGACGAGGCATCCTATTGTTGGTTAATGCGACATCACCCTGAAAAGTGGACTTTGCATGTGTATGGTGGAAGAAGATGGGGAATTCTGACTACAAACGTATCAGAGTCTTTCAATGGGTTATTGAAGTCGGCAAGAGGATTGCCTGTCACAGCCATGGTGCGGATGTCGTTCAAGCAGATGGCAGAGAGGTTTGTTGAACAGTTTGCAGCTGCAACGGCATTGATGGAAAGGGGTGTTGAATTTATGCCGGTGCCCATAAAGAGATTTTAGAAATAGAGACGGTGAGCATATTGGCATTCATTTTTGCAGTATGATAAAGAAAGAAATATTTTTGAAGTTCGCACCGCTATCTATCAAAATCGGGGGAATAATGTACATACTGTAAATGAATCATCAAGGTTATGCTCTTGTGGGAAATGGTCCATCTACCACATGCCTTGCTCACATGCCATCAAGTGTTTTCAACATATTGGTTTTGGGGAAACTAACTATGTTGATCAACAATATAGTGTTGCCAATTATGTAAGCACATATAGTGGGCAGTTTTAGCCAGTGGGTGCTGAGCATTATTGGACGCCGGAACCATTTAAAATGGTGTGCAACAAGTCCTATTTGCGTCGAATACAGGTGCAGAAGAGAACGCGTAGACGGAACCAAATAGATATTGGTGATACCGTTTATGCGCGCAAATGTGGTATATGCTCGCAAACAGGACACGATCGTCGAAAATGTCCTTCAGGTGGTTTGGGTGGCAATACTAATCAAGCTCGTGGTGGGTGTTCTTCTAGTAGGCCTAACTATCCATGAGTTTATATTGTAATAATTAGTTGTGTTTGTTTGTGTTTATTATGTTTGTTAATTGTGATTTGAAATTTCCATTTTAGTTGTTTAAATGATAATTTAATAAAATTAAACACTATGTTAATTATGTGTGTTGTCTTGTCGAACGGAAAAGGCTGACCATCTGACATAAAGTTGTCTTGTCTTGTACACTCTGTGGGATATTTAACACGCAAATTATAGCGCAATTAAATAGTACGTTACGTGTGCATTTAGCGCGGTTAAACATTACGTTATGTGTGTTGTCTTGTCGAACTGAAAAGGCTGACTATCTGACATAAAGTTATCTTGTCTTGTACACTCCGTGGGATATTTAACACGCAAAATATAGCGCAATTAAATAGTACGTTATGTGTGCATTTAGCGCGGTTAAACACTACGTTATGTGTGTTGTCTTATCAAACTAAAAAGGCTGACAATCAGACATAAAGTTGTCTTGTCTAGTACACTCTGTGGGATATCTAACAAGCAAAATATAGCGCGATTAAATAGTATGTTATGTGTGCATTTAGCGCGGTTAAATACTATGTTATGTGTGTTGTCTTGTCGAACTTAAAAGGCTGATCATCTGACATAAAGTTGTCTTGTCTTGTCTTGTACACTCTGTGGGATATTTAATACGCAAAATATAGCGCGATTAAATAGTACGTTACGTGTGCATTTAGCGCGGTTAAACACTACGTTATGTGTGTTGTCTTGTCGAACTGAAAAGGCTGACAATCTGACATAAAGTTGTCTTGTCTTGTACACTCTGTGGGATATTTAATACGCAAAATATAGCGCGATTAAATAGTACGTTATGTGTGCATTTAGCGTGGTTAAACACTATGTTATGTGTGTTGTCTTGTCGAACTGAAAAGGCTGACCATCTAACATAAAGTTGTCTTGTCTTGTACACTCTGTGGGATATTTAACATGCAAAATATAGTGCGATTAAATAGTATGTTATGTGTGCATTTAGCGCGGTTAAACACTATGTTATGTGTGTAGTCTTGTCGAACTGAAAAGGCTGACCATCAGACATAAAGTTATCTTGTCTTGTACACTCTGTGGGATATTTAATACGCAAAATATAGCGCGATTAAATAGTACGTTATGTGTGCTTTTAGCGCGGTTAAACACTACGTTATGTGTCTTGTCTTGTCGAACTGAAAAAGCTGACCATCTGACATAAAGTTGTCTTGTCTTGTACACTCNAAAAATTATTAATAACAAATATTTCATTAAAAGTAAGGTTTTTTTAACATACAAATGTCTCAACCTCTTCGCACACCAAGGTGCAAGTGTGAAAAAATATGCATGATGCAATCTTGTTGGGACGATGGTGAAGTTGGACGCCGCTACTGGCACTGTGTGAACCAATTTTACAAGGTTCCCGACGAACCTATTTGCGATTTTGAGGAATGGGTTGATGAACCATGTTATCAGGAATGCTACAAAGAATCTTTGCAGTATCTTCATAATTTGTGTTTAAGACAATTGAAACATGAAAGAGGAAGTACAATAGAGATTGCAGAGTTGAAGGCGAGAATGAAGGAGGTAGAAGAAGAAAAAATAAAATCCCAATGGAATTATGAAGCCCAAAAGGAACGTAAAAAATAATATAAACGGGAACTTGCGGAGGTGAAGAGGAAACTGAAAAAGGTAGAAGAAGAAAAAGAAAAACTGGAAGAACAATTTAAGTGGTTGGAGCGGAGAATAAAGGGCGGCCGGGGCTCAACATTGACATGTATGTGTTTAGTGTATTTTTCCCATATCGTGTATTTTTATTATATTGGCCTGCTATGTTTCTGTTTGTGCTTGTGGTTGTGTTGTAGTAATATTTTCCTTGTTTGTTGTACTGAATTTTATTTGAATTGTACTGGAAGTTAAGTTTAGTGCTGGTGTTGTTATATGAAACTATCTAACGAAAGGGGAACTAAAAAAGTAATGGGTATATTATATAAATATTGTTGTTAATGTACTCAAAAATATAATTTACACCAAATATAAAAAATAAAAATAAAAAGGAAGGCCGAATAAATATGTCCCGCATCCGGTATGTCTCAATGCAGCCGATGGCCTGAGGCGCATCCCATCCCGCCCGGGTACGCTATCGGGATCATCATCATCAAGTCGTCTCCTTATAGTCGGATGCGGCGCCTGATAACATGTATCAGCGGTGCTGTTAGGATCGATATAAGATGTCGTCGGTCCAGTAGAAGTTTACATAAGAATAGAAAGCTCAGTATAGAAAAGTACATAACAAATTCAAATTCAATACTAATAAACTCATACCTGCGCATGTTATGAGGAACCATAACTCATATGGCGCCCACTATGCAAATCTCTGCTCGGTCGATCCCCATAACTGGTAGACGGGCCTCGGAAGTATCTACCCCAATCCCCTCCTGGAATATCCGTGCCCGTGATAAATAATTGACCCGACGGGGTCACTTGCGATGTCCCTGGGGTGAGATGCATCGGCATGTCCGTCTCATGCATGCCACCTGCCATAGCAGCAACAACATCATCAGCAGGAGCCTCAACGCCCTCTTGCTAGGGACCGCCTCCTCTCCGCCCATGCCCACGTCGTCCGGCACCCTGGCCTCGTCGGGCACCACCAGCTCGTGGGACACCACGACCTCGCTCGTACTACACTGGGTCCACATAATCAGGCTCGTGTGCCAAACGTTGATCTGATCGGGCTCGATGTAGTGTCCAGGCAGCCACATCCATGAATTGATGACTATAATCCTGCATGGCCACATGATCGTGGATATGACTCTGCATCTGCAGTCCCATCTGATAGACGGTATGCAATCCAATCGCCTGCACAAAATAAAAAATATAAACTACATATGTGGCACTAAGTTACAGGTATATAATTAATAATAACAGAAAACATACCAAGGCCTCGTGTCTCCCGGCGTATGGGATGTACCGACCGTGTGCCGGATGAATGGGGTTCCCAATAAAAAGTCGGGTAACAAGGCGGTACCATGCCATATAATCCTGAATAGGCACCTCCTGCATCTGCGTAGTAGGGTCAACTCATCACGCATGTCCCAAATACCTATATGCTCATTAAGCCATGCCATAAATGTGTTGTCCGCCCTGGACCGATCATCCCTCTGATAATGTAGAGCATGCCAGACAAGTTGCCTCGGTATAGACTGCGGCAGGCCAAACTGATGAAGCATTCGTTCGGGAACAAGACCCCCCCCCCCAAATAGAAGGAGCAACAATGACCCCGTATATCGCACAATATCCACCTCCGTTGACTCGGCGGTAATAGTCTCGTGGATCTGCTCCAGGTACTCTCTAATAAGGGTCAACTGCATATGACTGGACCTAGACGATACAGTGTCGTCCTGTGGCATGAAACCCGTGAGCCTGTGCAGCATACCCCAATAATCCGCTCGCGGATAATATCTCATGGCCATAGGCAGTAAAACGGGCAACCCATCAGCGGCCAGGCCATATTAAACCTCAGCATCCTGCGGCGAGATGGTAGCCTCGACGATGGGCAGGTGGAAAGTGTGCGTCTCCGGTCTCCACCGCTCAATAAACGTCGTGATCAAAGCCCAGTCGAGCTGTATCTGGCCGATCTCTATAATCCTATAAAAATCCAACTCCTCCAGGTACTGGACTACGCGGGGATGTAGAACTCTAACCCTCAAAAAGTCCCGCAAGTCATCCACTCTCCTATCGCGGAAAGTCTGCACCAGTAACTGTCCTTCCCATATAAAATCGGATCTATGCTGGCCCTGTAGGACTAATAGATCAAACGATCGAGGGCGGGATGTATGGGCGCGTCCATGTCATCAACTGTATATTAAAACAACATTAATTGTATGTTTAATCTGTAAATTAAATAATAATTTTTTGAGATACACAATTTTAGAGTTATACAATATTTATACCTATGGGTTCCAGGCTCGATATTTGAGTCCTAGTGGCACCAAACTATCATTAATAATTATGTGTGTCAAATTCAATATTTTTTATAATGTTGTGTGTTATATATATATATATGGATTCCGGTCATGATATTTTGAGGCCAAGTGGTACCAAACTAACATTAGTAATTATGTGTGTCAAATTCAATATTTTTATAATGTTGTGTGTTTGTTTTATAATTTAAATTCAAAATTTATCGAGACCGGAATCCATATATATATATATATATATATATATATTGAATTTCGGTCTCGATATTTTGAGGTTCAGTGGTACCAAACTAACATTAGTAATTATGTGTGTCAAATTCAATATTTTTGTAATGTTGTGTGTTTGTTTTATAATTTAAATTCAAAATTTATCGAGACCGGAATCCATATATATATATATATATATATATATATATATATATATATATATTCCGGACTCGATATTTTGAGGCCCAGTGGCACCAAACTAACATTAATTATTATTTGTGTCAAATTCAATATTTTTATAATTTCGTGTGTTTTTTTTATAATTTAAATTCAACATTTCTAATTATTTAATATATATACCTATGGGTTCCGGGCTCGATATTTTGAAGCCCAGTGGCACCAAACTAACATTAATAATTATTTGTGTCAAATTCAATATTTTTATAATTTCGTGTGTTGGTACAATTAATAACTTAATTGTACAAAGTTTGTATTTTCAACTACCAGTATAAGATACTTAAACTAAAGGAATTCTACGCTAAAATATTACCCTTTACTACGCTACAAGGCTCTACATTTTACTACGCTAAAAGGGTCTACATTTTACTACGCTAAAAAGGTCTAGATTTTACTACGCAAAAAAATAATCTAAAACACTAATATAATCTAAAACACCATGAAAACACATATATATAAATCCGGATATTAACAGGCAAATTTATTTGACAAATTTATATTTTTTTATACAACACTAATATTAAGTCCGGATAAATTTAACATACTAGTTTCGCAAAAAAAAATACAAAATGAAATATAATACATACAAATCAACTAATATGCATTATTATAAGAGCTTCAACATAAAATAAATCGAAATACCTCGATTTAAAGTTTTCGGAAAGCAAATCGATTGAAAATTTGACCCCGGAAGTGAGAACCACAATAATACGAAGCTTTACTCGAAAGTGGAACCTACGTTCTTCACCTTTTATGTGACGGGGGGACCCATAATTTTTTTTTAAATGAAGTGGGGTAGCGGGGATGGATGGGGTGACCAAAGAAGAAGAAGGAAGATTAAAAAATGGAGAAGAAGAAACAGAAAGTCGTCTGGAGAAGATAAGTGGGTTTTTAAAAAGGGGTATAGCGCCGGATATTTAGGCGCTATACTTGCAGTGTCAGATTTTGCAGTATAGCGCCCAAATATTGGACGCTATACATTAACGGCACAGTTACCGTTAATGTATAGCGCCCAATATTTGGGCGTTATACATAAAAGTGTTCCTTTTTTTTCCACCTATTTTCGTTTTTTGTGCCAAAAATGGCCGTACTTGGGTTCCGGACTCGTGAGAATTCATGTTCTCCCTTTATCCCCTCTAATCATTAACTTCGAGATAGGTGAATTTTATCTCTTGAATTTCACGTAAATATTCTTCAACTTTTTCTTTTAGTTTCTTATCTAGTTTCCTTATCAGTTTTAAAAATTCGCTCGTAGAGTTTTCTTTAAGGTGAATATTTATATTTTAGAGAGATTTTAGGATTTTTTTATTTGGTGGTTAAGTCACTTTTTCCCTATAAATAAATGTGTTTTATTTCATTGTAATTCATCTCAAATCAATAAGAATTATCTCTCTCTACTTTTCTGTGCAATGCTCTTCTTCTTCTTTTATTTTTTATAACACGTTATCAACACGAGACTCTAACCAATTGAGTAGAAGCTTTGGAATTGAGCATAATGATTGTCAATTGTTTCATGAACTTTCTTCATGATTAAATTTGGATTTAAGGTAAGTATTTTATCGTATTTTTCTCTTTTATTCTATAATCTGATTTTAAATACAAGCAAGACAAGAAATTTTGATTGTAATTCTAATGGAATTTGAAAGAAATTATAACCACCCAAAGTGGTAAAAATTTTATGCCTTGTCATGATCAAATTCATGTATGATTGTGGGCAAAGAATTGAAAATCCGTCCCATTGAATTTGCTTCATTCTCATTCCCTTAATATGATAGCAGTATGTGATAAGTATAAAATAAGATAAAATTATTACTATGAATGCATCATTGGATGTGGACGTGGCAATAGACGAAATTATAATCGTCATTATTGTGGTAATGAGCACAATATGGATTCTCAAAATAATCCTTCAATCTGTGAAAATAATATTTGTCATCGATTTGACACGAGATTTTGTAAAGCACATATAGATGGTTATGGTCCATTCATGATGTGAATGTGACAACATCTTATTTGTGAATACATATTCATTTATGGAAGAATATGAACGTGCTAGTGGTAGTGGATATATCACTAATCTCTAGAAAAAGGTTTGAGATGAAATAAGAAAATAGTTTCATTATTATGGCATGAATGGTCATTGATCACGTACCTATTGTGATTATGCCAAAATATTATGGCAATGTGATTATTACAGGGCAAAAGTAATAGAAGAAACATATCTCGCCTATACTGATTTTGACCATAACCATAATGGTATAACTTTCTCCTTGAAAGAGAGATTCACGATATAATATTGATGAATATGTGGTAGTACAATATTAATTTAAAGCTCTAGAATAGCCAATTATACTACTTTGGAGGAATAAAATTGATTATCAATAAGATATGGTACTGTAATAAGTCTCAACGAAACTTATTGAGTTTCTAAAGTATTCGCGAAAGCGGATGGTTATTCTGAGACTACAAATAAAGGAAAGATATAATATATTCTATTACTACAACTTGTAGCGGGGTAATATGAAAGTGAAAAGCTACCCGCTTTATTCTCCAGTTTGTACTACACAAACAAAAGAATGCCACAATAAAGTAAAAGTTTATTGATATAAAAATCAATATCATAATAAACTTGGAGTCTATTCATAATTGCGCATGTCATGGTGTAATCCTAAGGTTTATCAATATTGATAATCCAGTTGGCATAATTTGTTTAGCCATGTTAATTTAAGTATGATGTGCAAAAATAAAAGATAATTCACATGGATAAATATTAAAGAACAAGAATTTTTTTTACGAATTCTCTTATTTTGCTAGTTCTCAAAATCATTATACCAACTAAAATTGGGATTGATTCCCTTGAATTCTGAAATTTATCAAAGGTGAATATACGCTCGTTCATCTTCCATGTATACCACATAAGATTCATTTATGAGATGATTACATGTGCGATTATTATTGAACCGCAACCTGGTGTTTGCGAGGTAACTTGCTCAATAATTTAGTTTCGAGCATAATTTTCAGATTTGCTATTCAAGACAGTTCAACTTGATAAATTGATTTACATCACAATTGGTTTAGCAAAAATAATTTATTGAGTGCCTCCACTAATAGCTAAACTATTACTTATGAGAACAAAGTTATTTATATCGGTTTGATATACATTATATACGAAAGTATATTACATTCTCCCCTCACAAGTGGTTCAGGGTCAGGAACCAAATAATCTCATCTTATTATTATTGATGTGTGATGTATATTTTGATTAATACCGTAATGCATAAAGATGGATTCCCAATATTGAGGAAGAAAGTTAGTTTTTCTAACATGAGGGGGAGACAAGATAAACAATTGAAAAAAAGTTACGTGGAATGAATTATCATTTCTACATCTAGATCCTCGAATAAGATAATATGAAATTGAAGTTCATAAAAAGATAATTCATCTGAAATATATTGCAAAGCATGCCAGACGCATTTGCTGACCCAAAGAAAGTAACTATATTCTCACTGCAAATGCTCTTATTAGAATAAGTCCTACAATGACAAAGTCTATGGTATACTTAAAGCGTATATACAAATCATTTCAAATAAAATTCTTGATAAAGAAGATGAGCAAACGATCAAAATTATCATAATAAGAATGCAAGTGATCTAGAAGATCACATAACATAACATTTCATAAAATCTCAGGAGAGGTTCAGGTACCTGAAAATATGAATGAAGAGATCTCTATTTTATGTCTTTATGAAAAAATATTGGAACCGATATAAAATGTCCGTCGACGACATCTATCATAGCGCTAAGTATAGATGAGGATCTTAAGTCTGTCGAATACGGACACAAAAATATTGGTCAAATGAAAGAGACACAATTCAAATAGAATTGGTTTCATATGAAATACATGTAGTTCAAACACTCGAAAGTACAAAGTCAATGATGTGTGCAATCACTTTCATGTATCTTATGTGCCTGGCATGACAACGAAAACTTGATTCAAATCTAAAGTCTATATATATGGCTTATTTGACTATACTTGTATGGCAATCCATGAACGATTTAAAATACTGATAGCATATACAATTCTTGGGGAATTTTTGGTCATGAATTACCACATCCTAACTGCAGTTTGTACACAAATGTATCTTGCTATAACTATAAGCATGATAACACGATAGCAAGAATCTTTACTCCTATGTGAAGATATTTAAATAACGATTCCAACAAGATCATATGAAGACAATACATCTCTATCAGGAATGATGATTTCAAGATGAAACAAATTCGTGTAAGTTAATATGGTTGATTTATATATCATATTTCTACCAATAATTTTTTGAAGATGGTGCACAATATTAAAATGCAAGGGCTCAAGGATGTGAATTGATGCTCTCATCAGGGGGAGTTAATAAGCGTTGTACTCTTTTTTCCTTACAAGGTTTTGTCCCAATGAGTTTTCCTTGCAAGGTTTTTAACGAGGCAATCAAAAGACGTATTTCTAAAATGTGTACTCTTTTTCCTTTTCTAGAATTTTTTTTCCCACTAGGTTTTATTTTAGTTAAGGTTTTAACGAGGTACATTATCTATTGAAAAAATATTCAAAGGGGGTGTTATAAATAGAGTTTTATTTAAGGTGAATGTCTATATTTTAGAGAGATTTTAGAGTTTGCTAAGCTACTTTTTTCCTATAAATAGAAGTGTTCTATTTTATTGTAATTCATCCCAAATCAATAAAAATTATCTTTTTATTTTTCTGTGCAATGCTCTTCTTCTTTGTTGTTTTATAACAGCTCAAACATTTTTATATTCAGGGAAGTTCCATTTTAGCGGGTAATGTGCCGCTCCTTATCAAAGACGGACTATTTATTAATGTTACTTCTCCTTTTTATTACTCGAAAAAGCAAGAAACTATGTCTGCCATGCGGATAAATAAATTAAACCCATTTTTCTTCTTAATTACTATATAGAAATATTTTCACCACTTTAACAGGTCAAGATTTCGGGGGGGGGGGGGGGGGGGGGGGG
>ML326756.1:16331-86952 GCA_005239505.1 Nicotiana paniculata | reverse complement strand
GGGGAAGGTGCTGGTGCTGTTCCTTGTGGATGTTGATTAATAAGTTTTTGTGTTTAGTTCATCAAACCCACCAAAAAGGAAGGTGGGGTTTGAATTTCTTCGGAATTACTAATTGACACACCCATTAAAAAAATACGGACACTTAAAGAAAAAAATATATATTCATTAAATTAACCTTAATAAATATTATTTTGATATATTGAAATATATAAATAAGGGAAATTATAGATAAATAAAATTAATTACTTCTTGATTATGTAAATTGACACTTATTTTGAACTAAAATAAAAAGGTAAAACGATCATTTATTGTGGACCGGAGGGAGTAATTATTTAAAGTCTTACTTTAAATAGCTTGCTGAAAAAAATTGGATCTCCATGTGTTAAAATTTATATATTATTGAATAAAATAAGTGTTATTGAATGGTTTCTTGATTTGGAATTTCACGATAGCTAAATAAAGCCAATAGCCATTTATCAATTTAATAATAACAACAAAATTTATATTTTACATTGGCAAATATTCTATAGTTATTTAATGATCAACAACTTTCTTTACAAATGGTTAGGGCAATAACCTTTTGATAAGGGAAGTTGGATAAGGCCAATAGCCTTTTTGACTTGCTTCCCATATAATGACTTGATTGTTCATGTAGGTTTTTTTGGTTAAGGTTAGTATGAACCTGTTAAATAGATTTAAAGTAGTTGATAAATATGAAATAATGAAAAACCCTTTAGCTGATTTGTTAATAAGTAGTTATGTATTGAAAGAAAAGTGCTGAATTTAATGATACGTAGTTGATCTATTTGATATAAAAAGTGTTGATACATATTTTCTTTGTTAAATAATTCAAATGCATTTAAAGCTATTTATAAATATTGAAAAGCCTATTTACATTAAACAAAATAATGTTAGAAATGAAATGTAGATAGAGTAATGTAAATGTAATCTAGCAACTTGCCCTAGTCTAATGTCGACTATTATATTCTTTAGCGTGTGTGCGACCTCCAATATTAGTTTTCACATTCCTGAAACAAGATTCACTACTTTCCATTTAAGTCAAACAAAACCTCTTTCCCTACTCAACTCCACAGAAGAACAACTTGTAAATTCTATTGGGCTTTCACAGAGTCCGGAACCAAAATATTGTAAATATTGACTCGAGAGACAAAAAAAAGTGAAAAAAAAAGTGTTGAGAACCATATTATGTATAACGCATTTAAAACATGTGTTATATCTTAACGGTCAATTATGCCGTTAAGGTGTAGCGCATGTAATATATACGCTATACTCATTATTTGCAGCCATAATAATTGATTGTATAGCGCATCGCGCTATGTATTAATATACCCCTGACCCCCACCTTGCTCCTTAATCGCCAAATCCTTAGAGATTAATCTTGCCATCACTGAGTGTGGCCACAAAATAAGTGCACAAAAAATCACAGTTGTGTTTCCTCGACCGGGTCGAGTTCTTTCCAGTGTTTTTTATTTCTTACAATATATGTAGGGATATAAATAGAGTTATTTTTCCGTTATAGAAATTAGTTTTATGAGTTTGGTGAAAGATGGATGATTATCTGTGAAATTATCTAGTCTCAAGACATCCCATCTCGTGAATATAACCAGCAACAAGTAAATTGAGCTGCTATCGGGGCCGACTGGAAGGTCAAAGTAAAGGCTTTAGGCCCCCAGCTTTAGAGGCCCCATTTTATTAATTAATAATATAATCTTTATAATTAATTTATCTTAGCAAAATATTACTATTGATTATTGTATGGTAAAAAGTACAGTATAAGAGATCTCTATTAAAAAATGAAAGAGAACCATTAAGCCATGTGATTGATGGTGATTGTTGATAATTTTCATTCTAATAATCAATAATCCTTTTATTCTCCTTTCTCACAAGGAATAAAACTTAGAAAATTGAAGCAGTGTAATCTTGTAGTGATATCAAGTTATCAACTTCTAGAATTAGGTTAAATTATTCTAAATCTTTTATTATCTTATAATTAAATTTTACTTGTAGGTGTATATTATTTTTTATCAAATATTAGAATTCAAACGTGTCAACTAAAAAATATAAATTAAATTACTCAAAATACATCCAAACAAAAAAGAGAGGAGAAAAACTTAACTTCAATACAATCTCAAAAAGAAGCGATTTAAACAATGTCTTAAACGAAATTAGATGAATTGAATACATTGTCAAGTGAAAAAAAATATATAAAGAGAATTAATTGTAAAAGCTTGTTAACAACTTTGCATCTTCAAAAATTTAGAAAAATTACGTTAAATAAAAATACATATGTGAAAGGACCCTTTTTCTTTTTTGGAGAAAAAGCTTAATTCCTCTTAATAAGTTTTGCTTGAGGTCACCAATTCTGTTGAGCCGCCCTTGGCTGCTGTATCAGGCCATCTTCAATTCTTGCCTTTATTTTCTGCTCCAAAATGAAGTTTCTCCAACCATTACTCTATTTTTTTCTCCAAAAAAAGAATATTTCATTTTATATTTTCTCTCTTTAATATTATATTATTATTTTTTATTTAAATTTTATTTTCTTATTTATATTAAGGAGATTCTATCTTTTGTTCTTTTTTACATATTCATCACATATAATTTTTATTCCTTTCTTATATAACCATTTAATATTAAATTATTTTATACCATAAATTTTTAAATAATATAATTTACAAGCAAATATTATAGATTATATATATTAACGTATAATTCAAATAAAAGTGAAATCATTGAGATACAAGATAATTAAATATATATTACATTATGGTAAAATTCAGACTAAATACTACATAAATAATCGACTTCCACCTCTAGTATGCTCCCACAACAATCCTCGACCCCATTCACTCAATACTATAATAATTTTGGTGTATCTGAAAATGACATAGGTCCCTACTAAGTTATTATGCTATTTACCGTAGTTTCAATTTTTGTGTATTTTAATTTAATGTGTTTTCAATTTTAATGTATTTCCAATTTTAATGTATTTTTACTTTTCACTTTTCACTTTTCAATTAGCAACATCTATATTTTATACTCGCACCTTTCAATTTTGCAGCATCTAATATTTTATATTTGCACCATTTATATTTTGAGATTATTATATTTAATTTTTTTTTTACAATTGTAACTTATAATTTTACATAAAAATAATAAATGCATGAAAATTAATTTATCAAAATTATATGTCAAAGTTAAGATGTAAAACTAATATTATAAATATATTACATTAGGTATATATAAAGAGATAAATTAAAAGAGTTAAATAATAATAAAGTAATAGAGAATTTGGAGGGACATTATTCATCCCCATTTTGCAGCTAAAAATGCAACAAACATTGGAGACAAATTTCTCCAAAAACCAACTGCATTTGTTGGAGATGGCCTCATTAGTTGAATGTTAAAAGCTAACATTTTCAACTATGTCCCTCAAAACGCTTTGACACCAAAAGGTCGAGTTGTTGAGAATACCCTCCCTTTTCTTTTTGTAAATTTTCCAATTCCCAAACCAATACTATATAAATGCAATGACTACATAAAAGGGAGCAGAAGAGAAGTTTTCGAAAGAAATACTACTCTGGTATCTGATAAAGGACCATATTCCCTTGCTAAGTCTCTTTTTAACAGCAAGAAATTCCAATATTATCTTTAAACATTCACAAGTTTAAGATTATACTAGGCGGATCCAAGATTTCAAGAAAATGAGTGTACTACTAAGAAAAAGTGTATCCATAATTTATTTTTATCGAGTTCAACTTTTACGTTCTTATAATGAACCCATTACCATTTTAAAATTACATGTTTAAATTTACTTGCAAGATTTCAATGTGTTAGATTTGGAGATATTGAATGGATAAACCAAATAAAGGAAAAGAAAAAAAAACATAACTAAAACACATGAGGGGATACTAGACATGCCCATAAACGCGAGATTTGAAACCTCAAGCTCAATTTAGAGGAAAAAGAGAGGGAAAAAACAGCAAGATACGTGAGATTTGGACCTATAACTTCACTTATAAAGGTGCACTCAATAATCATTATTGCATACTCAATGAACTTGGTGCATACATTTTTATTTAAATTTTTTTAAAAAAATATAACATTGTTATACATAATTTAAGGGAGGAGCTTGGGTTCACGTACACGATGCTCCTCCACATAGACACGCCCCTAACTTCAACATCTTTTCCAGAACATGACTAAACAGTGAGTCTCCGATGCTTCAAATCAGAACCCCATGAAGATCAAAATTCCAATACAAAAACCAAAAAGAATAGCCAAATACGCCACCATTAATGTGGAACTAAATACAAGTATTAGCTTCAATAAGAGGAGTGACCAAATGACCAGTTCATCATAGGTTTACCCATGCTCCATGCATTCAGTTCAATTTTGATAGTCTCTGTGCCATTGTTGAAGGCAAATAAATGTGCATTATCAAAGATTGCTAGTGTTGGATAAACTCTTGATGTAATACATGTTTTTCCTCCAGCACCAAAACTTTCCACTACTGAGTTATCAATCTGCAGAAAATACATTGCAAAGATCAACACAATATGGACTAGTCACAAAACAAATAAGTGCTTAACTAAGGAAAAACTATGACAGAATTGAATATATATATATTTTTAGGGAAATAAATGAAGAAAGCTTACCAAACTCCTCAGAGATAATTTCTTGTGTTTTGCTAAATCAACATCTACATACCCCGCAAATGATGGTTTGTACATTGTCTTACCATTCTCGAGGGTTGATCTACTCATACAAAAGGAAAATAATAAATAGGTAATATAAATCAAGGCATAATACATAAACAGACCTTAAAACTTGGCCTTAGCTACGCCCTCAAACTTTGGTTGTGCACAAGTAGGCACCTTAACTTGTATAAAGTTGAACAAGTAAACACAAATACTGACGTGGCACATAAATTTTAGAGGTGTCTAGATGATCATTTTGTAAGTTAAAGTATTCAATTGACAAAGTGGATACAAGTTGAGGTGCCTACTTGTGCACACTCAAAGTTAGTGGGCATATTTGCCAACTGAGGCCAAGTTTGAGGGCATGCTTATGTATTATGCCTAAAATCAAAGTTGAATAATTAGCACATAGTAGAGGTCAATAAAATTGTTGATATCAAATTACCTTGAAGCATCAGAGCACATGAGAACTTTATATTTGTTTTGGGTCTTGAAAACTCTGAAAAATACAGGTGTGTATTCTTCCAATTTTTGAGAAGCCAAAGTTAGGAGACCAAATGGCCCAACTCCACCTTGCACTGTTGAATCTTTAATAGCACATACATCTTGAGCGTAAAGGTCAGTCCAACTTGGATCAAATGGCTCAGCTTTATCCAAACTTGAGAAGGAAAAAGTCACTTCAACATCAGCCTGCAATTAGCACACCGTAACTCAGCCTCATTTTGTTGTGTAATGAAACAACAACCAACCCAATAAAATTCCACTAGTCGGGGTCTGAGGAGGTTAATGTGTAGGCAGACCTTACCCCTACTCCGAAGGAGTAGAGAGACTGTTTCCGAAAGACCCTCGGATCAAAAAAATAAAAAGACAAAAGGAGACTATTAGTTTCACCACAGAAATCATAAGGAAAATAGGAACAACATGAAATCCAGAAGAAGGATGCAAAGCAAAAGCGATGGCTAGTAAATAGGTCCTGCACTGAAAAGCGAAATAGTAAGACACAACATTGCCACTAGCTATCTTAGACAAAAACCCTACAAGACTTAACTACCTCCTAACCTACAACCATAATACTCGACTCCCAAGTATTTCTATCAAGTGGCATGTCCTCGAAATCTGAAGCCTTGGCCAACAATTTGATAAAACGCAATAAAAAAGATGAAAATCAGAACCTGTGCAGGTGTGATCCCTTTAACTTCAATCATTTCTCCCTTGTTCAACTTGCGATTTCTTAGTTGAACTTTTTTTCCTCTTAGACTGTCTAATTCTTCAACAGGCCATTGAACCAATTGTTTTCCACTTGGATCAAGCCATAGTTTACGTGGTATAGTTTGGATTCCAGCCCATCCTTTCTTGACATCGGCATCAACAGTATCTGATTCGTTAGCCCAACCCCATATAACTCTTCGATTCTTGCTAGGGTCATAGAATGATTTGGACGCGTAATAATTACCATAGTCAAGTCTCAATCCCTTCCATCCATCGACAGAAGTGTTGTCTGGAATGTACATATCTTTTTTGGTGTCATAAGTACCAACTGTGTAGTACTCAAACCTCGTCACATCAAGGCTAACCTTAAGAACATGCTTAATGTTTTTGCCATTGTATGATGCATCCAAACCCTTTGTGCCGTGCAATAACACTGGGAAAAAATCAGGACATTCCCAATTTCCAGTGTTATTAGCCGAATGAAGTAGATTTTTGACCTTACTCCAACTCATGAAATCTTTACTTTTGTATAATAATGCTATTCCCTTATTTTCCCACACACTGCCTATTGTGATTCTCCAATAACCATCTTGACCCAACCAAGCTGTTGTTGGGTCACGAAATTGGGTCTTGTTGATGGTAACATCGGAGACGATTAACGGATTGTTATCGGGCTTGATCCATTTTCGAAGAAATGGATCGGACAAGTCAGCCGGGATTGCATAATTTTGTACTTGGGTCTTGTTGGAATCAACAATTCCAGTGTAGAGAATAATGGGCTTGTTCCCTGGCATAATTGTGGCTGATCCAGACCATGTACCATATTTGTCAAATACTTTTGATGGGTAAATTGCAGGCTCAAGTGGGATCCAATTAATTAAGTCTGTTGAGACTGAATGGGCCCAAACAATATTTCCCCAAACTGATCCATATGGGTTGTATTGATAGAATAGATGATAGACACCATTATAGTACATTGGGCCTGTTTTGTAACAAATATGACAGAGAAGAAAAAGGTGTTAAAAATAAAAAATCAATTAATTCTATTTTAATTTAATTAAAAATGTTTAAAAGGAAATTTCCGGACTCACTGTTGGGATCTGTTGTTGGTTTGAAGCATCCGGACCATGAAAACAAAATATTGATTAGCGACACAATTTAATGCAATTAAGATAATATATGCATGTTTAAAGATTTAATGGAAAATACTCTAACCATTGGGAATGATCGCAACTTGCTACTTACTACGTCTCTGTGGTCTACTTTAATTGATTTGTTTTCACATATATTAGTAATGAAATTGATCATATTAACATAACTTTTTCATTGAAACTACGACAAATAATGTTAACTCTTTACTTCAAGGGCAACTTTAGAAAAACAAATTAATTCCTTCTTAATATCTAAATGAATCAAATATTATAGATAATAAAAAAAGCCAAAAAGATCAATTAAAGTGGACAGAAAAAGAGTACATATCTCTGAATTTTTTCACGAAAGTCGAAATATAGTGAATGGGTTGCTTTTTTTATTTTACATTCATTAGTAATATATTTTTCTCTTTAACCCTTTTCTTAAATTTCCTTTGGGCTAGAAGTGGGTGTGGTCGTAAATTTTAGTAGTTGAGAAATATGTGCAATTTGAATTTATAGGTGGGGCTTGCAATAGTTGGTCTCCCTCTCAGCAAGCCTACAAAAGATATTGATATATGATAACAATATTCTAACCACATATTTTGAATTGTATACATTTAGAATTCACCCTTTTATTTTTTGATGCCGAGTAGGCTCGAGAACGAAATGTGAAGTTAGGGTTGACTGAATAATTTATCATATTATATATTATATATATAATACAATATACTGTATTATCTAGTGCATAACACACACACACAATGCAAGTTGGCCCTGCCCTAGCTAGCTGTCTCTATATTTATAGTTTTAACCTACATGTGAAGAAATATATTATCTATATATATATATAGATAGATAGATGTAGTAGTTACGTACAGTATCCATTTACGTGAATGCTAGCTAAGTTGCTAATTGCCACAAATAACAATATGTGATAGCCGTTCAAACAAATCAGATCCGTCCCTGATTTAGAACGATTCGATAATATATTCAAGCAAAATTTTTTTATTTTTTTTTTTCCATATTTAATCTTTTCTTGTCCTAATATATTAAAAACCGATACAGACAAGAAATAAATCATTGACAAACCTAACAGTAAAAATACTGCCAAAAAACAAGAAGGTACCATTGTCTCTCTTTTTTTCCTTTTATGGAAATCAGAGAAAAAGGAAGAATAAGTTGGAAGATAAATGTCAAGGAGTTTAAAGGAAACTACGTACTTTTTCATGGATATCACGTAGTTTCATTAACTCAAAATAAAGCCGCCAGAGTAGCAAACTAAATTAACTGAATATTTCCGGTCAACAACCAATTACAATAGTAGACTAACAAAAAATTCCAGACATCAGGTAAAAACCTAGTAGGTAAATCTATATGATAAACATCTTTTGGAATTTAGAAAGCCGGTAAAAATGATAGCCAACAGGTTTAAATTATATTGATATAGCGTAACAAATTTTGACTCTGTCAGCGTATATAACTTAAATTCTATGAATACGTTAAACTAGAGAAGAGGGAGTGGTTGTAGGTATGGAAAACGTACCATTGATCCAATTTTTAGGTGGTTGAAAATGGTAACCAGTTCTGTGGACATTTTCTACATCAATAGGGCTAGTAGATTGCAACTCTGGAAAAACTTTGTGGGAAGCATTGACGCCATTGTTGGAAAAAACTATGAAGAAACAAAGCAAAAATGCTGGCAATGCCCAAAGAGAAGACTTTTTTGGATAATTCATTTCTTTTTTTGGCTTTTCCAGAGATGTTCGTTATTTGTGGGAAGGAGAAGAGTATTTATATAGAGAAATAACTAAGATCATAGAGGAATGAATATTTTAAAATTGAATACTCTTGACACTGTCTTAATTTCAGAATGATCATGGAGGGTTGTTTTTAAATTTGTTTATATTAAACAAAATGTATATATAATTGAATTTTAGATAAACGTTTCTTATATTAAAAAGAAGATTTCAAGGAACTGGTATTTTAGAAAATTCACTGCATCTCTGTCATTTTTTCCTTCCTTTTCACTCCTTTTTCCTTTTTTACCGGTTTTTTTTTTGGCCTCCCGTCTTTGCCATTTGCTATTCCTTTAATTTGTATGTGTGTGCGTGTATTAGCATACTAGCTTTAGTGTATGTTCGTTGCACGTGTAGTTAGTGTCAATCAGTAAAATATGTGTATATGAAGAACATAGAAATCAAGTTATCTAATGCTAAGTTTTAAAATGTCTACATTATGTTAATTTTTTAAAATAAGTAACTTCGTTCAGAGAAAAGTATAGGGAGTTGTCATTTATTTGAACGAAAATCAGAAAATAAATTTAATTTAGAATATATTTTGTCTTCTAATGTTTTATTCTTATTGTTTTTGACGTTTGCATTTTTAATATTTTGACTCTTATTACTATATTATAATATATTTTATTATAAATTTCGAAAAGAATGACTTAGATTTTTCGCGAATTAGTTCAATCAAAGATTTTTTTGGTTAATTAGGATTGTTCTTAACATTAAAGAGATTTTTTTGTTGTTGATTCAAATCTTAATAATAGCTCATCCCAAATTTTAAATATTTAATTGTAGTTATAATTTTCATCCAATAAGAATTTTACGTTCAATATAATATAAAATCATTTAAGGTACGCGCATCACGCGTGTATCCTATCTCAATGAGTGTTTGAGTTATGAAATAAAAGTATAAGTTCCTGACAATATTCATGAATATTGATATTGTAACTCAATTAAGAGAAAAACGTCTCATAGAAATCCTCAATCATCAGTTAATAATTCAACTTAAAATTTATGCTAATTTTTTAATAAATAAAGTTAGCATGCTTCCTTTTCAGTTTCAGTAGTACACATAGTCATTGGAAACATAAATAGTGGATAGAACGTAACACATATAGAAAACAAATAATAATCCATGAATTTCAGATGAACACAAATCAAAGTGCCCTGAAAATGAGAAAAGACATTCAAAAAGAATACTAAAGTAAGTGTAACGACCCGGTCGGTCGTTTTAAGAATTAGCGCCTCGATCCTCTATTAACCGCTTCTCCCATGTCTATTTATGTTATTGGAACTTGTCGGAGCATTGAGTGATGAAATCCGGGGTGATTTTGGACACATAGTCCATAAATGTGGAATTTAGCTTTAGAAATCTGGCCGTAGCTAGAGCTGTGTGAAGACGGATCCGGAATGTAATTCCGTCGACTTCGCTAGATCCGTTGAGTGATTTCTCAATTAGGAGCGTGTTCGAGATGTGTTTTCGAGGTCGGTTGTGGATTTAGGCATGAATTGGCGAAAGTTAAAATATCGGTAATTTCGGCGATAGGTGAAATTTTGATATCGGACTCGGAATGGAATTCCGAAAGTGACAGCAGGTCCGTAATGTCACCTGTGTGCAAAATTTGAGGTCATTCGGATGAGTTTTGACGTGTTTCGGCATCGGATGTGGATTCTAGAAATTTCATAAGTTCTTAGGCTTGAATCTATGCATAATTGATGATTTTGATGTTATGAGATGTGTTTTTAAGGCTCAACCAAGTTTGAACAAGGTATTAGGGTCAGTTGGCAGGTTTGGTTGAGGTCCCGGGGGCCTCGGGGTTATTTCGGATGCCCAACGGGTGAGTTTGAGACTTTGAGAGCAGCTGAACCATTCAGGTTCTAGTGTCTCGCACCTGCGATGGTAGTTCTGCAGGTGCGGACAAGCAGGTTCGAAGGGCTTCACGCAGGTGCAGATGTAGCTTAGGCTGGCCTGACTTGCAGGCTCGGAAGAGTATCCGCAGGTGCGGAGCCGCACCTGCGACCCAGCTACCGCAGGTGCGACCCCAGGTCGTTTAATGAGTTTCCGCACCTGAAATTGTGTTTCCGCAGGTGAGGCACCGCAGGTGTGATCCCAGTGTCGCAAGTGCGAAACATCTGGGATGGTTATACCAAAAATCCGAGGGTTTCAAATTCATAATTCCAAAATAGATTGTGAGCTCGGAACTTGGCGATTTTCAGTGGGATTTGAAGAGGAGAATCATATGTAACGTTTTCTAACCTTAATCCATTTGTATATCAATAATCTCTATCAATTTCCTCAATCTAATCAATGAAATTAGATGAAAAACCATGAAATTGGGATGAAATTTCCCCAAGTAGAAATCTGAGGATCTAGGGAGATTTAGACGTCGAATTTTGTTGATTCTTATTCGAGTGGGTTCATGAGAGAATGGTGTTCGGGAAATATAAATTTTACCCGATTCCGAGACGTGGGCCCGGGGGACTTTTTGGGAGAATTTCTTAATTTTGCGTATTAGCTTAATAATAATTAGCTATTTTGTTCCCTTGAAGTGATATTTACACCATGCAATCGATTTGAATAGATTAGGGCCACCCGGAGTCAGATACTCGTGGAAAGAGCGTGGTATTGAGTTGATTAGCGCAGTCAAGATTCTGTGTTGGGGACTTCCCTTTAGGTATTTTTATACTGATTTTGTTACGTGGACGCCGTGTACGTGAGGTGACGAGGGCGTACAAGGGTCATTGTTGCTAAAATCCTACTTTTACTTCCATGAAATCACTCATTTTCCTCCCTATATTACTATTTCCTGTCTTAACTGAGTAGTTAGCTTAAGAGTAAGCATGCCTACCTGCCCTTACTTGATTTTCTCTTATTTGCTACTAGTTTCACCATACTTAGGTAGCTTTACTCTATTCTTGCCTATTGTTTTCCTGGACTGTTTAATTAAACCGTATCCGACATACTTCTGCTTTACATATTTAAATTGGGACTACGGACCGAGATCCGGGAGCTTTCCCCATGTACTGCATTTCATATTTAAATTGGGACTACGGACCGAGATCCGGGAGCTCTCCCCCTGTACTGAAATGCATATTTAAATTGGGACTACGGACGAAGACCTGAGAGCTTTCCCCCTGTACTACGTAGCATATTTAAATAGGGACTACGGACTGAGATCCGGGAGCTTTTACCGTGTACTGCATTGCACATTTACTGTTGAGATATATGTTGTGCTGAGCCGAGTGCTCTCTTTCTGTTATCAATTCTTCCAGTTTCCATTAATCCTGTTTATCATTGCTTATCTATATTTCACTGTTTTAAATTGTATATTGACTAATTTTAAAAACTCAGTAGGGCCTCAACCTGACCTCGTCACTACTTGACTGGGGTTAGGCTTGGTACTTACGGAGTACCGAATGTGGAGTACTCACGCCCTTTCCTGCGCATGTTTTCCACATGTGCAGATCGAGGTACCAACACCCAGTATCGTGACTAGGAGTTGTTCTAGCAGCTGTCAGGAGACCGCGAAGTAATTCTACTGCTTCCGCAGAATCTCACAAGTCCCCTTCTACTCTAGTATAGGCATAGAAGACTTATATATTTTTCCGTTGTTTCATTGTATAGAGCTACATTTAGTACAAAGTTTGTGACTATAGTGACATTCCGGGTTTTGGAAAGTGAAAGTATATATGCTGAGCAGCTATGTTATATCTACTTGAGTTCTTTTCTGTCTTTATTTTATTGATTCTATCATTTTCCGCAAATTTTAGGATTACCTAGTCATAGAGACTAGGTGTCGTCACGATACCTTTCAGAAGGCAAAATGGGTCGTGACAATAAGCTAGTAAAATACACCGGAGAATGACTCAGAATTATATTTGAAAGAGTATGTTTAGTTTTGATATATAATTATTCAAGTAGAATTAGTATCTAAATAATTCTAACAATTGATTAACTCCATTTTTCGTCATATTAGAAAATAATTAGTTTTATAACAATTCTAAAATTTATTTTTAAAAGGTAAAATGATCGATACACGTTTCGATTGGAGAACACTTATTTCTTTTTAATTGGAAGGGCATATCTTTTGAAAAAATCTTACAAAAATTGTAGTAATTCCTGTAACATGATATTGAATTTAAAATTATTGATATATTTGTTTTTTGATAATTAAATTTTAAAATATTTATTATATATTTTTATTATGATTCTTTAAAATTACATCAATAAAAATAATTCTATTTTTTTTTATAGATTTTAAATAAAGAGGGTCGTCATATAGTTTTTAGAAGAAACTGGTTCACACGTAAAAAATTTGAGCACATATAATTTATATTAATTTGAAGGGCATATCCTTTGGGCTAAGCTTACAAAAATTGTAGTTATTTTGTGATACAATATTAAATCTAACATGATCGAAATCGTTATATATTTTTATTATAATTCTTCAAGCAATCATCAAATTAACATTAATTAAAAAAAAATTGTATCTTTCTTTTAGAGCTAATGGAATGAATGGCTAGGCCATATATTTTCTAGGAAAAAATGAATAATTAAGTAACAATGGAAGGTCTAAAACTGACTAATACTGAATAATTTTACAACCAATAACTTATTGCATATACAAAAAACTATAGAGGGACACTTATTGATAGATGAAAAATAAAAATAATAATAAATGTCAACTTATTTTGAATACTTATTATTTCACTCTTATTTCTTCTGTTCTGAATTTTAACCAAGTTAATTTTTAATACTATATTATAATTGATTCGACTTTATTTTCTAACTTCTTTTATCATCGGGGGTCTTTTTATTGAAATATGTATATTTAAGCCAAGATTTTTGTCAACCTGAAGATAGTTTTACTTGTATGATGAATTTGAAAAATAAGAAAATTAATTTTTTTTGCTAATTAGCTATTCCAAATATTTAATTATTTATTTTCAGCAATAAAAGATATAAATTATATTTTATTGATTTAAATTCTTAATATTAGCTCATACCAAATTTTAAATTTGATTATAATTATATTTTATCGAATAAAGATTCTTTTGTCAAATTGTAAGAAAATAAAATGAGTGGGAAATAGTTCTGTATATTTTAAAGTATTTTAATATATAAAAGAGTTTCACCTAAATCAAAACATAAAAAGAAGTTAGTTTGTCATCTTTCAAGAACGTCGTACATCATCTTTCTTTTTTGATTGAATTCTTGGTATCTGTCCAAAGCGATAAAATTCTAAATACCAAGTGGTTACGTCTTATTTGGTTAGTATATTTAATTTTTTCCTTTTCTTGCCATTTATATATAATTTATTTAAGTGTAAAAATTTATATAAATAAAATGTTAATATTTTGAAGTTCTAAATATTNTACTCATTGAGTTATTTTCCTACATATTAGGAAAATAATTAAATGAGTATTCCTACATATTAGAAAAATAACTAAATGAGTATTCCTACATATTAGAAAAATAACTCAATGAGTATTCCTACATATTAGGAAAATAACTAAATTACTATTTTATCAAATGTAAATTCTATTTTTAATGGGTAAAAAAGGTGAACGACATAGCCTTCGTGCTTTTAATATAATATATATTATATTAAACCGAGTTTAAATGATATACACCTTCAATATAAAGTAAATGAAGTAAAATGAATATACATAGGATATTTGTATTTATTTGAACAGTCTATAATTGGATATTTATTTGATTGAAATTAAATATTTAAACTATTAACTAAAGCTTACTATGTACCTTTTATGTAATTTCATTTTGTATATTTTATAATCTAGAAATGATTAATTGGATGTCTGATTTACACTTAAAAGTAATTGATTCAAATTCTGAAAAAAATAAATAACTGAATCACGTAACACAGCATACAGAAAAAGAGACTTATCTTGCAAGTGAACCAGAATTTTTTGATCGAGAAAACAAAAGGAAAAAATTAAGGGAAAATTAAATATGCCACCCCATGAGTGAACAGTGTGATAGAGAGCATGCGAACAATTAATAGTTGAAATTTGTTGGAGTAGAAAATCCAAATTACAAATCAAAATAAATATACGAAAACTAAATTGCAGCCACAAGAAAATAAAGTGATCTTATATTGATAAACATTGCAAGTTACAATTCTGTTTATCCCTTGATTCTTCCTCTAAATTATTTTTTGTGATTCGAGGACTGGATCATTGTATTCTCGAACATATGATAATACGGAACTCTCTGAATTATTTGATCTCCATGAAAGTCGATCATTGTATAGATATACTTCTTGAAGTATTTGATTATCAAGAAGAACATCTATTGATCACGATATTAATTTATGTCTTGATCCCTTTGTGAACATCCCAAGCGTATATATATGGGATTTTTGAGACGGCTCTTCAGAGGGAATATATGACCTTTTTAATAGGTATGTGTTAGGCTTTAGAGTAGGATAATATCCAAGAAACTCTAATAAACTCCTAAGATTTTAAGAGTAATGTAATATCTTAAATTTAGAATTTAGTTTGATCTTTTAAAATTTCTATCTCTACGACAACTTCTTGCATTTTTTATATGGACCATTCCAAGATTGCGCTTGATTTTATGTGTTGTGGGGAGTTAATGTGTTATAGTCTTCAGTGTGCCAACTAGTTAGTCATTGGTGTAGTTCTTTTCTCAACCATTCGATGTTGTGACAGAGTTGTCCTCCTCAACCACATGTTTCACGACAATATTAAATTTTTGTCCTTTTGTGGTGTCACATTTGTATGCAGAACGCAAGAGCCATGACCCCCACGTTGAGAATAAAAAAAAGGAAGTAACTGCAATCGATCTCAGATCAAACGGCTTGAAAATGAATTATTCGGGATTCAGCGTCTTCTCTAAGATTTACTTCTTATGGTCCAAGATTGCATGTGGAATGGTTTTAATCCTTGTAAATGGACAATCTCGGGGTTAGCGCACATCTTAATTTCCCGATATGTCAAACAAAGTAATTGTATGAATGTATGATATCGAAACCGAAGCTGGAAAATTTTGGATCGAGGCTGGAACGGGTACTCGCCACCGGGCCTGATAAGACAACACTTCCCTAACTCAGAACGAGTTTCAAGATCTCGGAAAGCATGACAAACGGTTGCACACGACTAACAAAGGGTCGTGACATCCGCACCCAACCAGATATCACGACGCGGATCTCGCCCTATCAGTAATTGACAAGAAATGAGGATTTTTTACCTTTTTAAAAATTGTACTAAGAGTAAAATTCTCCTACTATATAAAATGGAGCTTTTTACTCGATAGGACACATTGTAACACACATATAAAGGCAATACAAACGTATTTCTCTTCTTTCTAGCTATTCAAAAGTTCTTATTTTAATCGTAGTTCTTTATATACATTTGGCTTCGAATCGAGGGTTCGAAGGAGGACAAAACTATTGTTCAACTTAAATCTGAGCTCGGCCTTAACGTCACAACTGCTTTGGTTATTCATTTTATCTTTAATTCGTTTATCTAACATTTACTTGTGTTGAATCAATCCACATATCCTTAAAATCACGTACAAATTTAATTATTATTCGTTTTATAAAGGGTAAACAATTTCTTTTTTAGTCCGACAAAAAAGAATGATCTATTTCTATATTTAAAGACGTTTTATGTTTATGAAATAATACACAAAATATATGTACTTCATTTTATACCACGAATTTAAAAATTATTTTTTTTTAACTTCGTGACCAGTCAAATAAATTCACATAAATTTAAACCGACAAATATTACATAAAAACAACAATTGAGTTTTCATCTGTCAAGAAAATTAATGTTCAGAATATGTCAAAAGTGATTGATCGCTTCAAACTTTATCTTATTCAAGTATAATTGACAAAAACTGATTAGACCATTATCCTCGATTATCAGGGTCAGAAATATAAAGGCCGGTACTTATATTGAAACATGATTAAATTCGGATTCGCGCTAGAAAATTTCACATCAAGGATAAAATGCTTCTTATAAAGGGAACTTCATACCTAGAAGTTTGAACCCGAGATCTCTCGTTAAAGATGAAGGAGTACTACCAATGTAACAGTATAATTATGCTAAAATATGCACGTGTTAACTTAATAATAGAGATGTGTGCATTAGCAATGTTGCAGAAATTGACCTGAAATTCTGGATCTACGGAAACGAATTGTAGTTTATCACAGTGTAATTTACAATCCCATATTGAAATCATGTCTTTTTAGCCGCAAATCAACAGTGTAAAGTTAATTAAATCTACCACAAATCAATAGCGTAATAACTAAAAAGAAAATGGTAATAACTCATGAATCCAGCTCAAATAAGTTGATGGATTTTATTCTTATGCACACAAGGATGAGTTAAAAAAAGTTTCTCGAAAAAAGTTTTTTCCCGCTCATGAAACTGCAATACTTTTTCAAGTGAAATATATGTCCAAACATAATCACAAATATTTCAAATATCATTTTCAACTTAACTCTGAATACTATTTTATTTTATTTTTTGAAAATCACCAATTTTTACGTCTAAACTCCTACTTAAATAAAATGATGACGCGTTTTAAAGTCTTTATATAGCTAGGCCCAAAGTATATACTACTATAATACTACTGAGGTAGGTCATTATATATAGGGGCTTTTGCATCCGTACCCACTTTTTGTGCCACGTTTTAACTTATACTCGCTTTGTAAAAAAAATTACATCCGTACCCGCTTTTGCGCATAACTTCAGCATGCGGGGCTGAAGTAGCAAAGGCAATCATGCAAAACTTCAGCATTCTAGTAGACGGGCCTGAAGTAGCTTACGAACTTCGGCTCTAGTAAATGGGGAACTTCAGCTCTAGAGCTGAAATTTTTGTCTTTGTAAATGGGGAACTTCAGCATACGGGGCTGAAGTTTCCCAGTTATAAAGATAAAAACTTCAGCATACGGGTCTGAAGTTCCCCAGTTATAAAGACAAAAACTTCAGCATACGGGGCTGAAGTTCCCTAGTCTAAAGCTGAAGTTTTGTCTTTGTAACTGGGGAACTTCAGCCCCGTATGCTGAAGTTTTGTCTTTATAACTGGCGAACTTCAGCTTAACTGGTGAACTTCAGCTCAGCGAGGGAAGGGGGAGCTGAAGTTATTTAAAAAGTGGGTACAAGTTAAAAGTTTTTTAAAAAGCGGGTATAGGTTAAATGGGGGCGACCAAATAGGGTGCCCCGCACAATTTTTACTTATATATATGATTGTTGATCTTTAAAACGGATAACAATTAAATTTGTACACGGTTTTAAGGATATGTGGATTGATTAGTACAAGTAATATAAAATGTTAGATAAACGAATTAAAGATAAATGAATAATCAAACTAGTTGTGACGTTAAGGCCGGGCTCGGATTTAAGCTGAACAATAGTTTTGTCTTCGGCCGGACCCTCGATTCGAAACCAAATGTATATGAAGAACTACAATTAAAATAAGAACTTTTCAATAGCTAGAAAACAAAAAAATAATTTTGTATTGCCTTGATATGCGTGTCACAATGTGTCCTATGGAGTAAAGAGGTTCCATTTATATAGTATAAGAGTTTCACTCTTAGTACAATTCTAAAAAAGGTAAAAAAAATCCTTCTTTCTCGTCAATTACTGGTCCGCTACCGACATCGGACAAGATCTGCGCCGTGATATCTAGTTGAATCGGATATCAAGGCCCTCTGTTAGTCGTGTGCAACCGTTTGTAGTGTTTTTCGAGGTCTTGGAGCTCGTTCTGGGTTCGGGAAGTGTTGTCTTACTAGGCTCGGTGGTGAGTACCCTGTTTCAGCCTCAATCCAAAGAGTTCTCAGCTTCGGTTGCGATCTCATTCATTCATACTCTTACTTTGTTTGACATAGGGAAATCGGGGTAACCCCCAATTCACCCGCATACATAAATAGATTCACATACGACAACTGACAAATATAATGGCGATTCATATTATGAAAAGACATGGTATGGAAAAATTAATTATTATTGTATATTACACTACACTGTTATGAAACTATTATATTGTGGATGTCCATTAATTACTCCGCTATAGATAATCTTCCTGAAGAGGATTATCCATTTAGTACTCTGTTGAGTTTATCTACAAGCACCTGATGCAGGCAGGTTGCAAGCAACTCAATGAAATGATTTGCAGTAGCTTCTTATTAAACAGGCAGGTTGCGAGCAGCTCATACAGACAACTTACAAACAGCTCAAGAAAAGCCTCGCAGCTGCTTCCTGAAAATCCTTCCAGCTGCTTCCTGAAAAGCTTCGCAGTTGCTTCGTTTCTTCCATAAATATAGGAGTTTTCAGCTCATTATATACATCAGTTTGAAGTTGAATAATATATCAGTTTCTCTCTATACGTGTCTTTACTTTACAGTCTTTATTTTATAACACGTTATCAGCACGAGACTCTGCCATCTCGATCAAATACTTTGAAAGTATTAGAGGTACGAACTTTCTTTTTCTAAATAATGTCAAATCTTTCTAAACGTGAATTTGTAGCCCTGGATATATCGGGCAAAAGCTACATGTCTTGGGTGTTTGATGCTGAAATTCATCTTGATGTAATGGTTCTGGCAGACACCATTAAGGACAAAAATCAAGCATCAAACCAAGGTTGTGCCAAAGCAATGATATTCCTGCGACATCACCTTGATGAAAGCTTGAAAATGAAATATCTCAATGTTAAAGATCCAATTATACTGTGGAATAATTTGAAAGATAGATATGACCACCTGAAGATGGTCGTTCTTCCACAGGCACGTTATGACTGGATCCATCTAAGGCTACAAGATTTTAAATTTATCTATGAGTATAATTCTGTTATGTTCAGAATTATTTTCCAATTAAAATTATGTGGTGATAATATTACCGATCATGATATGTTGGAGAAAACTTTCACCACTTTTCATACCTCGAATATGCTCCTACAGTAGCAATATCAGGAGATGGGATTCAAAAAGTATTCTGCATTTATCTCACATCTTCTTGTAGCCGAGCAACATAATGAGCTATTAATGAAAAACCATGCAAGCCGACCTATTGGTTCTTGTCCATTCCCTGAAGTGAATGAGACGAACTTCCACCAAGCTAAGCGTGGAAGAGATCGTGACCCCAGTCGTGATCATGGCCGTGGTCTGGGAAGAAACTCTAATCATGGTAATAATAATAATGCACCAAAGAACCTTGCTCACCACCAGCAGTGGAAAAAAGAAGGAACAAAAGCATAAAGCGGTGCAAGAAACAAATGCAGAAATACGTGTTATAGATGTGGAGAAAAAAGGCACTGGTCACGTACCTGTCGTACGCCAAAGCACATGGTTGAGCTTTATCAAGCCTCCCTGAAGAAGACGGAGAAAAATTCTGAAGATAATTTAGACTTCATGCATTTGGATATAGCTGATTACTTTGCACTCGCAGAAGGAGAAACAAGTCATGTGAATGGTGATGAATCTGTAGAAATGTAAATATTTTAATTTTGTTGTTTGTAATAGATAATATGATTATGTAATTGTTGTACATAAATAAAAGTTATGCTTTGATAATGATGTTTTGTTCATGCCATATTCAAAGATCAGAAATACTTTTCTTATTTGTATAGAGAAAAAGCAAATATTTCTACAATTTCTGGCAATATAAGTTTGATTGAAGGCTCCAGAAGAGCTAATATATTTCTGTCTAAGGAAAAAAAAATTATTATAAACAATGCATTATTATCCTCCAATTTTCGAAGAAACTTGTTGAGTTCTATAGATATCCGCCGAAATTGGTATCATGTTGAGACAATAGATGAAATGAATGTGGAATATTTTTGTATTACAAAGAATATTTCTGGTCAGATGTGCATTGTAGAAAATCTACCAACTTTATCTTCTGGCTTATACTATTCAGAGATCAGTACATATGGAACACATTCTATAATAAATTAGAAGTTTACTAATTCAAATACTTTTGTGCTTTGGCATAGCCGCTTGGGCCATCCTGGATCAATAATGATGAGACGAATTATTGAAAATTCAAGTGTGCGTCCATTAAAGAACCTGAAGATTCTTACAAATGATAAATTTTCTTGTGGTGCTTATTATCAAGGCAAAATGATCACTAGACCATCACCAATGAAGATTGGCATGGAATCCTCTGCCTTTTTAGAGCGTATACATGGGAATATATATGGACCTATTCACCCACCAAGTGGGTTGTTTAGATATTTTATGGTTCTAATAGATGCATCTTCAAGATGGTCTCAAGTATGCCTACTATCTTCACGCAATCTGGCGTTTGCAAAGCTATTAGCCTAAATAATTTGATTAAGGGCACAATTCCCAGATTTTCCTATAAATGCTATTCGCCTTGATAATGCTGGAGAATTCTCATCTCACGCTTTTGATCATTATTGCCTATCAATTGGGATAAAAGTTGAACATCTTGTAGCTTATGTTCATACTCAAAATAGCCTTGCAGAGTCATTTATTAAACGCTTGCAATTTATAGCAAGACCACTACTTATGAAAACAAAATTGCCCCCTACTATTTGGGGTCATGCTGTCTTGCATGCAACATCACTTATTCATCTCAGACCGACACATTATAATAAATTTCTCCGTCATAATTAGTTTTTGGTCATGAACCAAATATTGCTCATCTACAAATTTTTGGATGTGTTGTATATGTGCCAGTAGCACCACCACATCGCAGTAAGATGGGCCCCTAGAGAAAGTTAGGAATATATGTAGGGTTTGAATCACCCTCTATTGTTCGCTATCTTGAACCATTGACGGGAGATTTATTTACTGCTCGATTTGCAGATTATCGATTTGATAAAATAAATTTCCTACAATTAGGGAGAGAGAAAAAGAAAATCAAAAGAGAAATTGTATGGAAAGTTTCATCATTATCTCATTTTGATCCACGTACCTCTAAATGTAATCAGGAGGTTCAGAAGATCATTAATTTACAGAATATAGCAAATCAAATGCCAGCCGCGTTTACTGATTTGAAAAGGATAACTAAGTCACATATCCCTGTAGAGAATGTGCCTATCAATTTCCTGTAGAGAATTGATGTCCCAACAGAACCATCTACTAGCATGATAGCTAGTGAAAGCACCCTAAAGCGTGGGGCCTTTGAGTTCTAGGGATCGAAATCCTAGAAAAAGAAAATACAAATTATCAAAATGATACTATGACGGGATCTCCTGAAGAGACCCAAGATCTGATTAGTTCTAAGCTTCCTGAAGGAATCAATGAACCCGAGACTCAAGTGAGCGAGGAACTTTTAATAAGTTCTACTGGTGATGGGATTAATGTAAATCGGTCTGAAATAATGGTGGATAATATTTTTGCATATAATGTTGCACTCAACATTATGCAAGATAGTGAGGATCTTGAACCCCGATCTGTCAAAGAATATCGACAAAGATCTGATTGGACAAAATGATAAGAGCCAATTCAATCAGAATTAAACTCACTTTCTAAAATAGAGGTCTTTGGACCAGTAGTCCAAACACCTGTTGGCATAAAACCAATTGGCCATAAATGGGTTTTTGTGAGAAAAAGGAATGATCAAAACGAAATTGAAAGATACAAAGCTCGCTTTGTCGCACAAGGATTCTCACAAGGGTCTGGAGTCGTTTTTGATGAAACATATTCACCTGTTATGGATTCCATAACATTTTGATATCTCGGCAGTTTAGCCCTATATGAAAAGCTTGAAATAGATCTAATGGATGTAGTTAGATCTTGTCTGTACGGTTCACTTGATAATAAAATTTATATGAAAATACCTGAAGGATTTAAAATGCCTGAAGCAAATTTAGAATCCCGGAAATGTAATTCAATCAGATTACAAAGATCTTTTTACGGTTTAAAGCAATCTGGGCGCATGTGGTATAATCGCCTTAGTGAATATTTTCTGAAAGAAGGTTACTTAAATGATGTTATTTGTCTATGTATTTTTATTTTAAAAAAATGGCATCAGATTTGTTATACTTGTTGTTTATGTTGATGGCATAAATCTTATTGGAACTCCAGATTAGCTCCAAAAGGCAATTGAATATCTTAAGAAAGAATTTGAGATGAAAGATCTTGAAAATACAAAACTT
Source organism: Nicotiana paniculata (assembly GCA_005239505.1). NCBI lineage: Eukaryota > Viridiplantae > Streptophyta > Magnoliopsida > Solanales > Solanaceae > Nicotiana > Nicotiana paniculata. The sequence goes on along the minus strand of ML326756.1, from coordinate 63,983 downwards.
TGTCTTGGTCTGCAAATTGAACATTTAGCAGACGTGATCTTGAACATTGAGTACACCAATGATTGTTCGATCACTTGAAGTGAATAAGAATCCGTTCCGACCTCCAGAAGAGGATGAGAAACTCTTTGGTCCTGAAACACCCTATCTAAGTGCAATTGGTGCACTTACGTATCTTGCTAATGCTACAAGGCCTGACATAGAATTTTCTATTAGTTTACTAGCAAGATATAACTCTTCTGCTATACGGAGACACCGCAATGGGATTAAGCATATATTGCGATATTTAAAGGGAACTCTTGATATAAGTTTGTTTATGTAACAAAGGTAGTGCAATCTTATTGCTTATGCAGATGCAGGTTATTTATCTGATCTCCATAAAGCTCGATCTCAAATCGGGTAAGTGTTTACATGTGGAGGTACTATCATATCATGGCGCTCCACAAAGCAATATATTGTTGCTACTTCTTCAAATCATGGTGAAATAATATCTATTCATGAAGCAAGTATGGAATGCGTATAGTTGAGATCAGTGATTCATTTCATTCGAGAAAAATATGGTTTGGAATGTGATAAAAGATCCACAATTTTATAAGAAGATAATGTTGCATGCATAGCCCAATTAAAGGGAGATTTATAAAACGAGATAGAACGAAGTACATCTCACCAAAATTTCTATACACATGATTAACAGAAAAATGGTGACATTGATGTGCAACAAATCCGCTCAAGTGACAATCCGGTAGATCTGTTCACTAAATCTTTGCCAACTTCTACTTTTGAGAAGATGGTATACAAGATTAGAATGCGGAGATTCAAATATTTGAAACAAGGTTTTCATCAGGGGAGTGCAATACGTGATGTACTCTTTTTCCCTTACTAAGATTTTTTCCATGAGATTTTTCTTGTAAGGTTTTTAATGAGGCAGCTAGAAATGCGTATTACTAAATATGTGCTCTTTTTCCTTCACTAAGATTTCTTCCACTGGGTTTTTCCTAGTAAGATTTTAGCGAGACACATTATCTTTTAATGAACATCTAAGGGGGAGTGTTATGAAACTATTATATTGTGGATATTCATCAATTGCTTCGCTATAGATAATCTTCCTGAAGAAGATTATTCATTTAGTACGCAAGTTTATCTATAAACAGCTGATGCAGGCAGGTTGCGAGCAACTCAATGAAATGATTTGCAGCAGCTTCTATTAAACAGGCAGGTTGCAAGCAGCTCATACAGATAGCTTACAAGAAGCAAAAGAAAAGTCTCACAGCTACTTCCTGAAAAGCCTTGCAGCTACTTCCTAAAAAGTCTCGCAGTTACTTCCTTTATTCTATAAATAAAAGAATCTTCAGCTCATTATGTACATTAATTTGAAGTTGAATAATATATCAATTTCTTTCTATACTCGTCTTTACTTTACGGTCTTTATTTTATAACATACACCAATTTATATTCGTCATTTTTATAACCATTACAACTTGGATCTGCGTTGTTTCTCATCTTTATAATAATACAACTGATTTCTGCGTATTTTGGATGTCTCTCATTTTCATGACCAGTATAACTAAGATCTGCACTGTTTTGACTTTCTTAATTTTATAACCAATTCAAGTAAGATCTACTCAGATTTATAACTAAGTGGTCGCCCTTGTAGATCCATTGACTATGGAAATGTAGATACATTATGCCACATTGCCTCTACTTCGAGAATATCCTGAACCTCAAAGTAATATTGCTACTCCTACTTAAATTCGTCACATTATATTCCCTCTATTCTAATATATATTTTTCCTCTTTTCCTTGTGTATACTGTCAAAATTGAGATTGCCCTTCGTATGACTAATCGAGACTGGAACATGATAGGCCAATGTTCAACCTCGTGTTATATCGAGTTATGGTGCGAAGTCAGATTGCTGAGCTCGTGACCCAGAGACCGATCAAGATCGAGATTGGCCAACATCGAGATCAAGCAAAATAGAGATCGAGAAAGACTAAGGGAGGTTTACCTAGTCAAATAACAGAAGTCCGAAATATCCGTACTCGAGCAAGGATCACGGCGAAAATTTCGGCACGTATAAAGAAGAGGCCGATTAATTAGTCAATCATGAGATTTCTTACTGCATTTGTTATTGTATCAAGAGTAGGATTCCCCTACTATATAAAGGGGATTTGATCACTTGTAAAACACATTGCATTTACGCAGTACAAAGCAATGCACTGCCTTCTTTTAGCTTTCAATATTCTATTACTCTATTCATATATCAGTAGAGTCTTCACTTGATTTGAGGGTGACCTAACTCGAGGTCCAAAGCCATACGATTCGTTTGATTTGTATTTATTATTTTTACAGTTTATTTCAATATCAATTTACATATTTTCCCAGTTTGTGACAAGTTATATCATGTATTCTTAAAATCATGTATAAATTCAATTGTTATCCGTTTTTAGGGTAAAAAGTTCCCGAAATTCCATTCGGTGAAGCAAAAAAGAAGACCCTAGTCTGAGGTCAAACATGCTTTTGTCAAAGACGAGGTAACCAAATTTCTTAAAATAGGTTCCATCCGGGAAGTAAAATACCGCGAATGGTTAGAAAATGCAGTAGTAGTCCCTAAGAAGGGAAACAAACTTAGAATGTGTGTGGATTACAAAGATCAAAATAAAGCATTCCCCAGTGATTCTTTTTCTTTGCCTAATATCGACCGCGTGATCGATGCCACGGCCGACCACGAGATCCTCAGTTTTCTCGATGCCTACTCCGGGTACAACCAAATACAGATGAACCTGGATGATCAGGAAAGTACCTCGTTCATCACTAAATATGGTACCTAATGTTATAATATAGTGCCATTTGTATTAAAAGATGCCGGTGCCACTTATCAACGCCTAGTAAACCTGATGTTCGAAGAACAAACAGGAAAATCTATGGAAGCTTACATTGATGACATACTAGTTAAGTCCCTATGAGAAAAGGACCATTTGAAGCATTTGCAGGAAATCTTCAGTATATTGAGGAAATACAACATGAAGTTGAACCCGAAAAAACACGTGTTCGGGGTCGGGTCAGGAAAATTTCTCGGATTCATGGTATCCAATCGAGGAATCGAGATCAACCCCGACAAGATCAAATCTATCGAGGACATCACGGTAGTATACAACATAAAATCCGTGTAGAGGTTAACCAGGCGCATAGCCTCCCTGGGGCGATTCATCTCGAGGTTCTCCGATAAGAGCCACCGATTTTTCTCGTTGCTGAAGAAGAAGAAGAACAACTTCACGTGGACTCCGAATGCCAACAGGCCTTGGAAGAGCTCAAATGGTGCTTGTCGAGCCCGTCGTTACTTCACACGCCAAGGGCATATGCACAACTTTACTTGTATTTGGCAATATCAGAGATAGCGGTAAGTGGAGTCCTAGTCCGAGAAGAACGAGGTACGCAATTCCCCACCTGGAAAAGTTGGCGCTCACTTTGATCACCGCCTCCAGGAAATAAAACCATACTTTCAGTGTCACCCCATATGTATTGTAACAACTTATCCACTTCGAAATATTTTGCATAAACCCAAGCTTTCGGGACGGTTAGCCAAATGGGCCGTAGAAATCAGCGGGGTACGATATTGAATATCAACCTCGAACAACCATTAAGTCTTAATTTTTGGCTGACTTCACGTCGGCCTAGTACCCGAGGTTGAAAGAGAACTGTTGGTAAACTTGGGTATGTCCTCGGGAATCTAGACCCTCTTTACGGACGGTGCTTCGAACGCAAAAGTATCCGGACTCGACATCGTTCTAAAACCACCCACAGGAAACATGGTTAAACAATCTATTAGAACTGTAAAATTGACTAACAACGAGGCCGAATATGAGGTCTTGAACTAGCTAAAGACTTGGGAGCGGAGGTGATCGAAGCTAAGTGTGACTCCCTCCTCGTGGTGAATCAGGTTAACGGGACTTTTGAAGTTAGAGAAGAACGAATGCAAAGATACTTGGATAAGTTACAAGTAACTTTTTACCGATTTAAATAATGGACTTTGCAATATGTACCTCGAGATCAGAATAGTGAGGCCGATGCCCTCGCGAACTTAGGGTCATCGATCGAGGAAAATGAGCTCAATTCGGGGGTCGTCGTGCAGCTTATGAGGTCAGTGGTCGAAGAAGTCCACACCGAGATAAACTCCACAAGTTTGACCTGGGATTGGAGAAAGAAATATGTAGAGTATTTGAAGAACGGGAAGCTTCCCTCATATCCAAGAGAATCAAGGGCCCTGCGCATAAAGGCAGCGCGATTCACCTTGTCCGAAAACGGAACCTTCTTTATGTTCGACGGTCCACTGGAAATATGTCTGGGATCGGGATATACCGAATATTTCTGAGGGAAGTTCACGAGGGAACTTGTGGAAATCATTTCATTGCCGAATCACTGGTCCAAAAGGTAATTAAAGCCGAATATTACTGGATCGACATGGAAAAAGATGCGAAAGAGTTTGTTCGAAAATGTGACAAGTTCCAAAGACATGCACCAATGATTCACCAACCCAGGGAACTACTCCATTCGGTCATTTCACCATGGTCATTCATGAAGTGGGGAATGGACATAGTTGGCCCTCTTCCATGGGCACCAGGTAAAGCTCAATTTATTTTAATTATGAATGATTATTTTTTTAAGTGGGTTGAAGTATAGGCCTCGAGAAAGTTAGGGAGAAGGAAGTCATCGACCTCATTTGGGATCACATCATATGTCGATTCGGGATGTCATCCGAGATTGTGTGTGATAATGGAAAATAGTTCATCTACAGCAAAGTGACCAAATTCCTCGTGGATCACAAGATCAAAAGAATCCTGTCAATACCTTATCATCCCAGCGGGAACGGGTAAGCCGAATCGACCAACAAAACTATCATCCAAAATTTTAAGAAAAGGCTAACCGACGCTAAAGGACAGTGGCAGGAAATTCTGCCCGAAGTTCTTTGGGCATACGGCACAACCTCGAAGTCCAGTACCGAGGCTACCCCGTTCTCATTAGTTTATGGCTCCGAAGCTCTAATACTGGTCGAAGTCAGAGAGATGAGTATCAGGTTCCGATATGCAATAAAGTAATTAAATGACGAGGCCATGAATACGAGCCTAGAACTATTGGATGAAAGGCGTGAAGGCGCCCTCGTCCGATTAGCCAACCAAAAACAACGGATTGAGAGATACAACAATCAAAGAGCTAATCTTCGATATTTTAATATCGGGTACTTAGTGCTAAGGAAAGTCACCCTTAACACCCGAAACCCGAACGAAGGGAAATTGGGTCCGAATTGGGAAGGATCATACCAGATTCTCAAGGTCACCGAAAAAGGGTCCTACAAGCTCGGAACAATGAATGGAGAACAACTACCGAGAAATTGGAATATATCTCACCTAAAATGGTATTACTGCTAAGGTACGACCCCTTTCTATTTCCTTTTTATTTTAGACTAACACTTGTAGGTGGCCAACAAGAAATGACAATGGATTTTTCGAGGAACGGCACAAATTCTTTACGTCTGAAAGCACGTGTTGCACTCTTTTTCCCTTAGACCGATTTTATCCCAAATGGGTTTTTCAGTGAGGTTTTTAACGAGGCAACGATGAATCGTGCTAACTTAGAATCAAGCCCGATTATGAATCGGCACCGAAGATCAATTCAACAATATTTGAGGTTCCTTTGGAATCAACCTCGAATACTGGGGGGGGCTACCCTCGGATATCCGTTATCTTCGAATATCAACTCTAGCGAGAAAACTACTTCATAAAGGGAGGGTCTCGATAAATAGGATTTATTGTAAGGGTCAAACGGTCAAAATGAACCGTTCCTAGATAGATTGCTCGAGCCTTGGGATGAAACATGTACACATGTATGATTGTTTTGGTCAAGAATAAATAGAAGTACTTTCCTTGAAATCATCTTATATTTTAAACTTTTTTCCTCTTTACATCTCTTAAAGAGTTTTCGTACTTCCAAAAATAATGAGCACAAGGGCAATACTTAACCGGAATACGAACAATCACTCCCTCACTCGTGGACTATCGTCCAACTCAAACAGCCCAAGTCATCGCACCTCGAGGGCAAAAGACCTAATAGGAAACTCCCCAATTTCTAAAGGCTATGGCCACCCCACTCGAGACTAGTATCTCGGGCAAGCCCGGATAAAATGGGAAAACAAGCCAATGGGCAGCTCCCAAACTAAAAGGCTACGTCCAATTTAACACGTCTCAGAGACGTCCGAAATCCGTAACAAAAATAGGCCTTCAAAAAGAAAAAAAATTCTTTCACAATCGGTTCTAAAGGCTACCCTCAGCAAAGTCTCAAACTTAAGATATTTTTGGGGAAAAAAGCTTCGGTAACATCGAGCCTCAATAACGCCTTAACACGGAAAGGCAATAAAGGCAAGGTTTATTCGAACCCTCGAACTCAACCTTATTGTTTCATGCTAAGGCATTTCAACCTTTATGAGTACAAATAACAAAACAAAGAAAAATTTAAGATCCAAAAGGGAAAGGAAAGCCTTATATTTATATAGAATATGTTTTTACAAAGGCCAAATCGGCCTAGTCCAAAAATTTACAACGGCCAAAACGGCCTCAGAAAAAGTGCAAAAGAAAAACGAAAAATATAAAGTCCTAAGGGGCTTGATCTTCATTGGAGGTCGCATCTCCATCCTCGGGATCTTCCCCGTCTTCGGATTCACTTAAGCTATCAGAGGCTTCCTCAGGAAAGGCCTGCTTCTAGGCCCTGGCTTCTTCTGCTTTGGCATTTTTGATTTTGGCCATAATATCGAAGCCCTAGGCATGAACTCCCTCGAGGGCTTCCCTCCGGGCTTGCCATTTTTCATTATCCACCATGCTCTTGGCCTTGTCCTGGATTTCCACGACGTCGACCTTAAACTGGTCCACTTTAGCATCAACTTTGGTGTTGGCCACGGCCACCTCCAATCTGGCAACTTCAAGTTCGTTGGCCAAGCTTGCCTTATCAGAAACGGCCAATCCAATTGATAATGAAGCCCCTTGATCTTATCGTCCTAAACAGAGGCCTTCTCTTTTGTAGCTTGGAGCTGGGTCTCGGCCGACTCCAATTGTGCTTGGACGGTCTCCTTTTTCAAGGCTAGGATGTCCATGTTCTTCTTGAATTCTTCAGCCTCGGCCTGTATTGTATCTACCTGCATCTGGAGCCATCCGATCTGCTCAAGCCTCTGTCGGACCTACAGAATCGGATTGTTAGTCATTATCTCCAATTCATCTTCACTATCGTGAAGCACTCGGAATACCTGCTCGACCATCTCGGAATGTTCGTCCCGAGTCGTTACTAGATCAGCATGAAGCTTCTCACTGAGATGCTTGTAGGAGTCACTTTTCTCAGTGAGGTCCCGAACCTCAGCCTTGTGCTCCTCCCGGATTCGGAGGAAAGCCTCGTGATGCAACACTGAAGCGTGCAAGCAAGGAAGAAGAGTATAGAATTATCTACAATTCTAAATTTAAAAGAAATGATTGAGAGACTCTCGAAGTTACTCGATTCAGATCATGTTGAGCCTCATTGAACACGCAAGCGGCTCCCACCACATTCATCACGGCTTGGTCCTCCTTGGTCACCTTGCATCTAAGATAGCTGGCAATCCCCACGGGAGGAGAGAAGAATCGGTCATCTTCCGAAACAGAAAACACTATATTCCGCCTACGGCCGGGGTTAACACTTGGGGCCGGGAATCGGTCCACCAGTCTTGTGATCTTTGAAGACCCAGTAGCGCCCGATGATGGTACTTTCTTCGGTACCGGTAAATCACCAAACCCGGTGACATCCTCCGAGGCAACAGACTCAAGCCCTTCAAAGAAGACATGGATATCAGTCGTCCCTTAAAGACTCTCGTAAGGGAGGCCTTCCAACATATTGTCCTTGCGAATCATTGCGTCCGAAACCTGAGGGGGTCCGAAAATATCGATCACCCCAAGCTCATCCCTCGCGACCTCTTCCGCTGCTCAGGAAGCCTCGCCCCCGTTCTCTCCCTCAACCATCTCAGCTGGGGACGGAATGGCCTCAACTTTTTCTGGTTCAAGAACTTCGGCCAAAGCTCCCTCGTCGACCTCCTCCGATTTGGCCGAGGGTGACGTTGTACCTCTTGCAAAAGGCGACGATGACAGGGTCTAAAGGACCCAACCTGAAGGGGTAAGTGTAAACGCTTAGATACTCCTCCACATGAGTAGTGATTGATTTCTCGGGTGAAGGAACTACTACGTCCTTTTTGTCCCAGTTACATTCCTCTTTAACTTTGTCGGGGATGTCTTCAGTGATTGTTCGTATATACCTCAAGACCGGCTCACATCTGCCCGGCACTGAGGAGGTCTTTCGATCTTAAAGTCAGTGATGGTTGGGCACCCTGTCGGAATGAATTTCGCAGGGTGGGGCTCCGTCGCAGCCTAACCACCAACGGGTCGTGATGAAGAAGTGTCCTCTTTTTGCGGCACGGTTTTGGAATTTTTAGCCATTGATAAACAAGAGAAGAGAGAATTAGAATGGGATGCAGTTTAATTAGAGTTCAAGAAATTTGGATGTGAAAATTGTAAAGCAAAGAGATTTTTGAAGAAAAAGCAAGAGTAGAGAGATCTTTGAGTGTAAAAGTTTGAATGAGAAAGTGATAGGGTTCTTATAGGTTGTTGGCGACGGTTCAGAGCCGGTAGTGGCCGACCAGCGAATAACAGGAATTTAATTCCTTGGTAACTAGACCGACGGGACATTCATCGCTTGTGTCATAATCGGACTCGTCGCTGACATCATTACCATCGAAACGGAGTTTGGAAATTCATATTGTTTCTCGTCATCTTCTTTCCGAGAAACGAGTGGACTAGCTGTATACGGTCAAAATCGAGCTTGCCCTTCGTATGACCAATCGAGACTGGAACATGATAGGCCAAGGTTCAATCTCATGTTATATCGAGTCATGGTGCGAAGTCAGATTGCTGAGCTCGTGACCCAAAGACCGATCGAGATCATCCAAGATCGAGACCAAGCAAAAGAGAGATCGAGCAAGACCAAGGGAGGTTTACCTAGTCAAGTAACAGAAATCCGAAATATCTGTAATCGAGCAAGGATCACGGCGAAAATCTCGGCACGTATCAAGAAGAGGCCGATTAATTAGCCAATCATGAATTTCTTACTGCATTTAGAATTGTATCAAGAGTAGGATTCCCCTACTATATAAAGGGGGTCTGATCATTTGTAAAACACGTAGCATTTACGCAATGCAAAGCAATACACTGCCTTCTTTTAACTTTCAATTCTCTGTTACTCTGTTTATATATCAGTAGAATCTTCATTTTGTTCGAGGGTGACCTAACTCGAGGGCCAAAGCCATACGATTCATTTGGTTTGCATTTGTTTCTTTTTACAGTTAATTTCAATATCAATTTACATATTTTCCAAGTTTGTGCCAAGTTATATTACGTATCCCTAAAACTACGTATAAATTCAGTTTTTAGGGTAAACAACTTGTATAGATTTAAACTGACTGAACATTGAGTAATATATTAAAATGTGTTCTTTTTCCCTTTGATATGAGGATAATTACTACCGACAGAGGTAGCTTTAAAATACCTAAATAGTAGTAAAGTATTAATTAAGCCAATGTAGTACCGCAGTATAGCTCTAAAAATTTATTAAATGACTATCGATTAACGAAAACTGCAAAATAAATTAGTATAGAAAGAGTAATATTGTTTCGGTACCAATCAAGATAGTAGCTTCGGATTCTGGCGCAACTGAATCTTTGGTATTTCTTTTTTAAAATCTGTTGATTTATAAAATATCATATAATATCAATATTTCTTTTTTAAAATCTGTTGATTTATAAAATATCATATAATATCAATATTCAGCTACATGATTTTTCACATTCAAATATCCTTACGAGGGATAGAGGTAAGTCAAAGAAGAGGTGAGAAAAGGTGATTAGGCAAGATATGGACACCTTCAACTGACCGAGTACACGGCCCTTGATAGGAAGATATGGAGGTCGAGGATTAGGGTAGTAGAGTGAGTAGTCTAGGATATTCATAACAGTAGCATTGGCACGCAGTCTCGCTTTCTGTTAGTAGTAGGTTTTATGATTAACCAACGTTTTCTTTCATTGTTGATCATCTTACTATCTTGTTGTCTTTATTCTGCTTTTATATTTTTTGATATTGTCCCTTCTTATCAGTGGCGGATGTAGTGCACTAGTTATAGGTTCAATTGAAGTCATAACTTTTGACGCGGAGTAAAAATTTATGTACAAAAATTCATTAAAATTACAAAAGTAGTAGATATGAACTCATAACTTTAAAAATATAACGGGTTCAATTCTAAAAACCTTATAACTTGAACTCATAGAGTTTAAATCCTAGATTCGCCTCTGCTTCTTGTCTATATTTTTATTAATGTGATGTTTATGTTTTCCTAAGCCGAATGTCTATTAGAAACAGTCTCTCTATCCTCACAAGTAGGGGTGTACAAACCGAACCGGAAAACCGCACCAAACCGAAAAGTCAAACCAAACCGATTAAAAAACTCGACTAGGTTTGGTTTGATTTGGTTTGGTATTGAGTAAAAAAATTTGAACCAACCCAACATATTAATATATAATATTTATATATACTTTTAAGAATTTTATAGAATTTTCTTTAAAACCTATTTAGAAATATTTTCGATTCTCTTATGGGATGTAATATTTAGTTAAATATGAAGTGCTCCATATTCATTAACTTTAAATAATGGGTTGTATGATCACTTTCTTATCAAGTGTTAGTGAAATGCGTCAATCTCTTTGTTCTTTCGTATTTATATGTCAAGATCTATTAAATTCTTATACCTTTTTCAAATTTGAAATGGCATATCGATAATTTAACTAAATAAAAAATATCACTATATAGGTTCATATTTATTTTTATGTTTAATTATTAAATTCGGTTAATCTTGAAAGTGTACATCAATATAAAATTATTGTTAGACAACTAAAAAATAACTATCATGTGTTACTAAGAAAATTCTTCCATAAAAACATTTTAATAGATCATATATTTGTCAATTTTTTAAATTTTTACTAAACACATTTTTACTTATAAAAAATTTAATAAAGTAAGATTGAAATAATATTCATATAACAAAACCCGACAAAACCGAACCAATTCAAACCGATATAGTTGGTTTGATTTGATTTTTATCAAAACCGAACCAACTCGGTCCATGTACACTCCTACTCACAAGGTAGGAGTAAAGTCTGTTTACACACTACTCTCTTCCTCAGATCCCACGATATGAGATAATACTAGTATATTGTTGTTGTTGTTGTTAATTGGATCATATCTATAGAGAACGCTAGTACATGAAATAATGTGAAGATGACAGGTCACTTGCTTGAATAAAAGAATTAAAATACATTGCCAACTGTAAATACTACAAAAATTAAAATAAAGAACATGTGCTTCTTTAATTATTTTGAAGTCTCTAATTAGATCCCATCCGAAAAGTCAATGGATGTGGAGCCATGTGACTTATTTGAAGAAAACAGAAACTTAATATCTATGTTCAATTTAATGGCAACTTAATTTCTGAAAATAGAAAAAGAAAATCTCTATCCTCTTCAAGTTCTAACTAATACTCCATGTACATCATATGTGTCGTATATGAGCTTGAAAGTTTGTACTTTAATTTGATCGTATTACAAAAATATATCGAAATTATCAACTATAGATAAACAATGAAATTATTATCTAAATTATAGTAAGGAAACATCTTTTGTAATGTTTATTGGCAATGGAAATTGGAAATTACTTAAAAAGGAAAGGATGAATAGATGCTGAATAAGCACATGAAGTGCACAGCATATCACAATGAATATTAAACTTCCCACGACTCAGACAAATACAATCAACATAAATTTTAAATACTTAACTATTTTATAGACGTTTTGATCAATTTTGGCAAAACCCTTATCGTGAGGACAAGAGTCGTCCAATGTACACAAATGTTGTTTTACTTTTGCAAATACCTCGTGGATTTGAGAACTTGAATAGTAGTGAACAACATGTGTTTGGTTGCTAAAAAAATTTGGCGAAAACATATCATAATTTGAAACTATTTTGGCAATTTACTACGGAAATAACGTTTCACTCTCCCCTCGCCCCATATAGTGGTAGGACAATAAACACTTGAGGATGTGGGGGCATACTAGCGCAAAAACCCAAATGACCCCGCCAGCTCGCTCAAGGTTGGGCTGGTTATGGACCCGCTCATTTATTGAACTTAGTTCATCTTCACACAATTCATCTCAATCCATTTAAAGTTAGAAAAATGACATTGTATAGCCGCTGTTAAAATAATAGTCGAAAAAATGTATAAAATTTATATACTTTTTGTATATATATATATATATATATATATATATATATATATATATATATATATATATATATATACACACATTATGTAAGTTATGTACAAAAATTATACACTTTTTCGGCTACTAAATGTAAATAGTTTATGGCGCGGGCTAAAAATAATAATACCCCTTTAAAGTTGGGTCGATTTTTAGCCTACCCAAATTGATCCATGAGTAACTTTGCCAAAATATCTTAGTTTTTTTTTTCTTTTTTTGATATGTTATATATGACCATAACAAAAGGAAAAAATCTTATTTAGTAATTATACAATTCATAAGAAAATAACATATAAAGCTTGATAAGAGTTGGGCGGGTTGGGTTATGACCCAAATTTAGCCCATCTTGACTAGGGGTGGGCATTCGATATTTCGGTTCGGTATTTAAAAATTTTGGTTCGGTATTCGGTTTATCAATTGTACATACCAAATATCGTACTAAATTATTTCGGTACGATTTTGGTTTAATATTTTTTAAATAAGCAACACAAAGATGGATAGCGATTCAAGTGCAATCTTGATTCTTGAATGAAGATAGATAGCAGTCCAAATGCTGCAGACGTTTAAGGGCAACAGAGACAACAGACAAGTTCAAAAACAGAATCAGCAACCAATTCACATAATCAAACTGACGTTCACAAATCACAATTGTTAATTCACCATGTTTAAGCCTTTAAGGGAAACAGAGACATGAGTTCCTACTTCCTACGAAACCAGCAGCATCATTAACCAATTGAAAATTAAATATACTTAACCACATACGTATATCACAAGTACCACAACCAAAATTTGTTATATTTAAGAAATAAAAACACTAATTTTATTTATTTATTAATATGAGACAGTATTTTTACCTCAAAGCTCAAACAATCACAGAATAAAAAAAATATCATGAAAATCACAGAATAAAGATAGAAAGATCATAGAATAAAGATCATGAAATCACAAAGCTTTATATACACAATAATTTTTCGACGAAAAAAGTTCATATGAACCTGGCCGGAGTGTTGAGCTTCGAAATAAAGGAGACTTTTGGGTCGGAATTGTGAGGAGCGAGGAGCGAGGAGCCGAGTACTGAGGAGTCGGAAACTCGGAAATCAGAATCACCAACGCCAGTCGCCAGACACCCACCCAGATCGGAAATGGTGACTCTGTGACTGTGAGAGACTGAGAGAGAGTGAAACTCGGCGATTACACTGTACTGAACTACTAATGTGTTGCTATTTGCTAATGTCCTAACCTAGTGGCTAATGCCCTAATCAGCTAATCTTTAGAGTGTGGGCTTGGGCAGTTGGGCTTGGGGTAGGGGTGGGGCGATGGGAAATTGGGAATTAAATTATAAAATTGGACTTGGGGTTGGGCAGTTGGGCTTGGGGCTGGGCAGGGTCCAAACAAAAAGGCTTTAAAATTTCGGTACTTTGATATTTCGGTATACCGAAATTTCAAAATTCTAATACCAAGAACCGTACCGAAATACCGAAATACCGAAATATCGAAAATGCAATACCGAATTAGACCGAAATACCGGGAAAAAAACCGAAACCAAAATACCGAATTAATTCGGTTCGGTTCGGTTCGGTTCGATTTTTCGGATTTTATGCCCACCCGTAATCTTGACTCACTCCATCTTAGCCCATCTTGACCCAAGTAACTTTTGGACGGGTCAATTATTGACTCAACCCTTTTTTTCCCACTCAAAATCGACCAAACCTGTCCATTTGACACCCTTACTAGCAGGGATAGGATTATGAATGAAAATATTTGGGACAAGGTGGGAGTGACATGTGGTGGACAAGATGCAAGAAGCGAAGCTGAGATAGTTTGAGCATTTGAAGAGGAGAGGTATATGCATGTCCTAGTGAGGAGCTGTGAGAGGTTAGCTATGGCGGGTTAAGGAGAGGTAGATGTAGGCTGAAAAAGTATTGGGGAGAGGTATTCAAACATGACATGACACATGTTCAGCTTACCGAGAACATGACCCTTGATAGGAGGGTACGGATGTGAGGATTATGGTAGTAGGTTAGTAAGTAATCGAGCATATTTTTTTCCAAGCCAGTACATCTTCTCCGTAGTTGTAGTACTAGTGTTATCATCATGTTCCTTATCTTTAGATTGCTATTATTACCTTATGTTTCTTTTGCTTCGGTAATAATAAATATTGTATTTTTTGCTTCGATTATATTATTTTTCTGGCAGTTGTTATTGTTTCTCTTTTATCCTTTAGCCAAGGGTCTATTAGATACAATCTCTCAATTTACAAGGTAGGGGTAAGATCTGCATACACACTACTCTCCTTAAACTTCACTTATGGGATTACATTAGATTTGTTGTTGGATTATTTTACAAAAATATCGCAGTTTACTGCATTAATACACAATCTTTTTTTTATATGTAGAAACATAATAATTGGATTGAAAAAAAGTGATTTGAAATTTGTTGGCAAGTTACTGTAAAAACCACAATTATGTTATGCTTTAACGCCTTAATCTGCATTCTGCAACTTAGAGATTGTCTGGGATATGTACGGAAGTCTTCCCACTATATCCCCTTTATGATGACCCCGTCTTTTTCTGGACAAACTTGAAAGAAAAGATGAAAAAACAACTATGAAATAGAATTCTAAGTTTTCCCATATACTCAACATAATCCCCGAGGTTGCTTTGAAACAATAATCTGAAAATAAACATATCTGGTACTGAGCTCCGAATGTCGTTACAGAACTATTTCTAAATGGAATTGCAACTCCTTGAGCAGCAAAGAGCCATTTTACAATAAATAGAAGAATGCCTCTCACTAAACCAAATTTTCAAAAACCATGATCAAGCTTTCCTCACTTACAGCCATTCTAAATCCCAAGGCGGGATTTATCTTTTAGCTGAATTAACTACCAACATGCTACATTTACAGTATTACTCGTATTTCTGCTTAGGGTAGTACAAGTACACGGGGAAATTACAGATACAGATCAGAGGATGACACACAAGAAAGAAACCAATCTGCTACTGGTTAATCTGCAATAGAGGAGATCGTGGGATTAGTGATGGCTTTACTTCCATTACTTGAAATGACACGGAAGGATTATTCTCCCGAAATTCCTCCACAAGAGCATCCATAGGCATGGCGCGCAAAGATTCAATAGTCCCCTTGCTTGGAATATTTGGCTCAGACCTACTTGGTGTTGATCCAGTTGGCTCGTAATCCTGAGAGTCATTAAGTAAAGGACATCTCCGTTACATGGGGAAAAATCATATACAAATTTCATTGAGTTTTATTTTGTAAATAAAAAGGCAATATAAGATGCAAATGGCAACATTAGCTTCTGATCTTTTCTGCAAAGAGGAAAACAAACTGACAGGCGAGGAGAAGACATTGTTTTGAATTGGAGAAGCCAACAGTTACATGGTAGCTCCTAATGTAATAATTGATTATGATACTTAACCAACATACCATATATTTCTGCTGGAAAGTTTCAAGGGCCTTCTGTTCTATGGAAGTACAGTGAGTAGCGTGATCGTGCTCAAGTACTCCAAGGGTCTCTGAATGAGTATTGGCAGTATCCAAAATGCCAGATATAGAAGCTCTTTCTTTCTCCGACAAGCCTGTTAGATTTAAACCGGAAGAATATTATGTAAACAGCAGGTGTAGGTATTAACTGTAAAATGCTCCTTTAGTAATTGTACTAACTGTTGGCTTTCCCATAAATCGTACAAACTCTATTATATTGGTATCGACAATGTTTAGCAGCTGAGAAATCAGCATTTTCTTTAATCAGAATGGGGAAAAATAAAATTTGAGAGAGAGAGAGCGCGCAAAAATAACATACGAACTTACCGTCAAAAGACTGAATGGCATCTTCACTATTCCTTGTTACATCTTGAGCAGCAGCATCCTTTGTAGAGTCAAATTCAGTTACGTGTTGGTCATTACTGTCACATATACTCCTGTCACCAGCAAAAAATATTAAAAGATTGTACTAAGGAAATTCGATGTAGTCCTCAAGTTTCTCTGCAATGAAACAGCAAAAGCTCATATTGGATAACCTGAAAGTTTTGTAAATGCATATTCGATGTTCAGTATAGTCCTGTCTCACTGAATATGATACATTTTCCTTTATGGAGTTATAGAAATGTTTAACACATTTTATGTAACAAATTTAATCACCTCTCACAAATTTAGAGAAATCAAATTCACAAGTCTACAAAAAGACAACTATCAACAAACAAATTACATTTCCAGATACAAGTTTATTTGAATTCTGAGCATCTGCCAACATTTAAAACCAACTTAAACAGAGGATCACTGACAAACTCATTGAACATCTTTTACCGCATGGGAAATGATACTGAGCAAGATGGACAACCAAGCACAAAAAAGAACTGAGGAAGAAAATACATCCCATCTCTCCATGACAATCTTTTGCTAGATGTGTTATTGTACACAGAGATGGAACTTCGACTTCTGGAATACTTGAAAAAATTTAACAACTTATCACTCCGATGTTTGTAGAAAATTTGTAAGATGTGTGAAAATCCAGGAGAGTTGAGAAAAGACGCTTATAGATATTTATTTGTAAAAATGGGAAGAAAACAAAACCAACAAACAAAAAACACCGTGTCATCCTAAATAGAATGTTCTGACTTTCAAAATCAAACCGGATGCCTGATCCTTAGGGACTTCGAAATAATACTACTATGATTTTCATCATCTTCTTAAGAATATCAAAACTAAATAAAATGTTAAAGTAGCTTTAACCAAGTCTCTTCAGAACAAACGGACAGTAGCTCTTATCCATTACAAAAACAGAAGGCAATACATTCAACTTCCGCTAACTTTATATCTACCAGTACATTACTTATTTGCTCTTCAGCATCATGAAATCAGGCATTAAGCGTATTCAAAACTAACCTGACAACTGAATGCATTGTCAAGACATGTTGACTGCCCATGTCATTAACTGAATCATTTGTACTTTGCCACCGCTTGCGAGCTGTTTCAGCAGTGCTTACACTGGATATGAAAAATAAAAGCATTGTAACACAAACACAGAAACAAAGAGAAGCTAAATAATAGAAAGAAGAAAAAAGAAAAAGGAGACAAAGAAATAGATCCAAACAAACAACGGACTGAAATATGAGAAAAGGAAAATTCCATAGAGATCAGATATTTATTTAAGCAATACAAATGGCTGAAACTTGAAACAATAGCAAAATCAGATCCCTACCACTTCTGCATAAGTAATTCCATTCGACAATGTTTAGCAGCTGAGAAATCAGCATTTTCTTTGGTGCCGCAGCCTGCTTGCATAGAATAATCCTGCCATTTTCTTTTTGCAACTGTTGTAATACCCTCCATAGAGGATACATGTCCATCCAAGAATGTCTTATTTCCAGTAACAGTCTCTCTAAGACCAACAAGCCTTGTACCCACCTGTCAACTACACTATGAGGAACCCAAAGGAAGAGATACCACACAATGATCACATGATTAAAGAGACGAACCAGCTCGTTTTGGCGATGCAGGTGATGGGAGACCAAAGTAGTCATATCAGCAATAAGCTTCTCCGCTTCTGCTCTTGATTGTTCCTGAAACAAACTAAAACATCAGCCACAGTATAAGCTTTTATTTATTCGGGTAGAATTTCAAAAGTATACCTCATAAGCCGTCTCAAATTCGGCAATACACTTCGTCTGGATCTCATCAACTGTTGATGCATGTCTTTCAAGTCTTTTTGATTCTTCCATAAGCTTATCAAAAAATCCTTGAATGGTCTCAGAGATATTTGTCAAATGCTCTGTACTATCATGAAATCTCTACACCATGAGAAATCTAAAAATTAAGACATGAAAGAAACCTAAAAAGAACAAATAAAAGGCAGAACTACTCCCAGAGATCAAGAAATACTAAGTTCTCTGTGCAATATAGTGTTGGCAATTAATTAAACTCTACAGGTAAGTAAAAACTGAAACCTGACGAAGTTCGCCAGCAAAATGTGCCATTTCTCCTTGGTGAGTTGACAGAGTGTTCTGGAGTTCATCAAATAGGGAATTTGCTTCCACACCTTCTGCATCTAAAAACTGCTCACGCAAGGGAAAAGGTAAGTTTTCAATCCCACAACTGCATTGATCAGAATTCAGAACAATACAACCAAAACTGAAACACATACAGAGGAGAAACAAAACCATCATTTCATACTTCTTTAATGGAAATTGAATTAGAAGAAGCCAAAGCAGAAATCTCCTCCAGGGCAGCAGTAGAACTAGCTTTATGCAGTCTCACCACATTCTGCATGTCCTCTAAATGAGATACATACAACGCCTTTGAAGCTCTAATTTTCCTCTTCAAATCTACCACAGCCTACAAGAAAACTTTTTCCATTAACAGTTTATGGAATCTGGATCTTCAACTAATCTAAAATTAGGAGAGAAACAATGTGAAGCCCGGTATCAGTAGTAGAACAAAGCAAACAAATAGGGATCTTATAATTAAGGAAATAGAAAAAGGAAAGTTTGCCAGGGGAATATGGTTGTCACCTTTTCATGTGATTCAAGAAAGTTGTGACACAATTTCTCAACACACTGGAGGTGTTCATTTTGTCGACACACTGATATTGCCACTGAGTTAGAAAGAAAACCAAGTTGCTTCGCGAGGTCAGTTTGGAAGTTGTTCACCACTGACCTATTATCAGCACTCAACTTGTCTTCTCTTGCTGCAGAAAAACCATATTAGAAGGAAATAGTAACAGATTCCAACAGATCATTTCTACAGTTCTGCAGATTGTGATTAGATGCCTTACCAAGTTTCAGAAATAATGAAGCATTGTCTTGAAGTGATTTCTCCAACTGAGCTCGTAAACTACATGCTTGTTGAGCAAGGGCATTTTCTGTAAATATCAATAAGAAGTTAAGACCTAATTCCAGGCTACATTTAAAACCAAAGGTCAGATCATTATACCAGCTTTTTTCTGTTCACAGATAATAAAATCCCGCTCCTTGAGAGTGTACCGACATTGTCTTAGTTCTTCCTCAGCATTCGCCAACATTGAGGTAGTTTGGTTCAAGTGTTTCTGCAAGAACCTTCAATAGTAAGAGCTTTTGAACAGGTTTTAAACATGATATTAGAATAAAAGGCTAGAAACCCACCTGTGTTGCATCAAGTTTACATGTCAAATCTGAGCACTGACGAACCTGGTGATCATATCTACTTCGCAACTCCTCAATTTGCTGATTGTCACAAACCAAAATCCAAATCATTCATTCTACAACTGGAATACATAGACACTTTTCAACTACAAGAGTTTCAGCAAGCAGACCTTCAGTTGGTTTTCTAATGTCATTCCCATTTGTTCAATTTGATCTGCCATAGCCTAAACATGGAAATGATAAGTATTACTCTCAAAGGAACAGTGAGACAAAAATTAACTGAATCAAGCTATAATTTCACTACTCAAGGAAAATTTCAAAACGGTAAAACACTGTGAATTTAGACATATGACACACTGCACTTGAAGTATCCTCAGCAAGATAGGATAGGCAAAAGAGGGCACACTGAACAGCTGATGATATAGTATCACTTATAGACAGCAAAGAAAATAAAATAAGGACAAAAACCAAGATGCACTACCTTTATCTTTTATAGAAGCAAATAAGACAAAATGTGGGGGAAATCAAAGATGCACTACCTTTCTCTCATTCTCCTCCTGATAATATCGCTCCTTTGGCATGTACACGCCATTCTTTTCACGAGCAGCATACACCTCTGGAAAATGAGAAGAACAAAAAAATGAACAATTTGTTACTCCAGTTTCTACAAAAAAATTGATAAATGCTTTGAATATATCTCACATCACAAGTGGCTCGAATATAAAAGCACTCACCTGCTTTTAGCCTTTCAATTTCACCATACAGATCCTTGATGAGGGTGGATTTCATCATTTTTTGATTCACCTACAGATTTAATGACAAAAGAAAGATATAGAGACAAAGGACAATAAAAAAATTTGAGTTCTCATAGTTCAAATAAATTAACATTATGAGGTTATCCGGAAAATTAGATTTGGATAAGGTGAGGTTGAAAGAGAGCAGTCATCTCACAAAAATTTAGTGAATAAATGCTGATACTTTGATTAGTCATGCGAACTGACCAATTTACTTTGATTAACAAACTTTTACATATTAGCTCTGAAGTCTTCATGCAAAAGTCAAAACCTGATAAACCATATCCACTATGTAGTTATATGCCAGTGAACGTGAAACATCTCAATGTATGGCCATCTAGTGGTACTGTTTTCATTGAAACAGAAAAAATGTCTATATTCTTTAAAAGAAGATGGCATATTCAATAAGCAAATTAAAACTTTGGGGAAACAGCTTCATTCCAAAAAAAAAAAAGGAATTTTCAGCCCAAAACCACTAGGTGGGCTTGCTCAATACTTTCCTAAAGCTGTCATACTAAACCTTAAAATGAGGATTATTCAACTGGAGATGACAAAAGCAACATTGATTGACAAAAACAACACTAAACCATCTAGCAAGTGGACTGCAGCGAGAACATGAATCACTATGAAATGATTTACATTTGGAAGATACCCATGGAGATTTAACATATTAAATAAATCATTCATTGAAACAAAAGATGTGCAAAGAAATTGCAGGTGAATTCCAACAATACAAACGATCAAAGAATTATTGACTTGTTTTTGAGATAATTAAGAGTGGGAAAATCATGAGATCATTCCAAGAAGAAACTATTTGCTTATTCAAGTATATTACCTCAGGCTTATTCTTAATATTCTTAGCCCTGTGAGCATAATCCAGCGTACTCAAGGTTTCCTCCAGACAGTGAACAGCAGGTGACACTGTGGCAATAATACAGGTTTTTGTTCTTCCTCCCAATGAATCACGGAGCAAACGTGTGAGTTTGCTATCCCTAAATTTCACAGAAATCATCACAGAGAAGTGGCTTAACAATAGACAGATCTAAAAAACTAAAAATAAATGAGAAAACGACTGGAATAGTAACTACCTGTAAGGAACATGCCCAAGATGCTCAACAAGAGCACTGATTACTCTTCCTAGTGTAAGCAGACTTTTATTTATTTCTCCAGCTTCCCTTGCACGACCCTGACAATGGTATAATAGAGATAAAGAGATAGTACACAAAATGAAGAAGTTTCAAGTACAGCTGAATGGCAAAACAAAAGGAGGAAAAACAATTTAACCAACAGTGCCTGAACTATAAAGAAGGAAGGAACAAATGAAACGTATGAGTTTGATAAACAAGATCAAGAAACAACCTTCTCAAAGAGTCTGTAGAAGATAAGAAAACATATTACCTCCCTAGCCCCAGAACGTGAAATGTTTTCTGAACCAGCCAAATCGACTAAATTTAGCTTGCCACATTTTATGAGTTCTTCGCCTTCAGGGGTTGCTTCCTTAATGTGTATTGTTATGGAGAAAAGAGAATGTGAACGACTGAAAAGAAAAAATTGTTTCTAGCAGATTGAATGCAACATAAACATAGTAATAATAATAATAACAACAACAACAATAATAACAAATTCTAAAACAAGAAAAAGTCATACCTTGACTGCTTATTCAGCAAGGTTTCAGCAGTCCGACGTTTTGCTGATCCCCTCTCAAGTAAAGTAAATATCTCGCTGGCACTTGTAACAATTTCCTCTTCAAGCCCTCTCACTAGAACTCCACCTTTGCCATCTTCCATAAGTGGCAATTGTTTCTTTTGCCTGTCTTCTACAGAAACTTTTGATAAATCGTCAGGGGCTAACAAGTCAGTGATCTCTTCATTGTACAACTCTAAGAAAGTGACTTTCACACTATATTCTGCATTTTGACTCTCCAGCATATCAAATATTTGCTTCACTGCTCTAGGTATAACTCCTGCTCCAGGGGGAAGCTCACCATTATTTCCACTCTGTTACATCAGACAACCACAAGTTAGAAACAAAAACCGTTACATAAGCTTTTATAGAATCGAAGCAGAAGGCTCGTGGCTAGCACCTTGGACCTCTTACATTCACCTTCCATGGTGTAAGTTTTTCCTGTACCAGTTTGACCATAAGCAAAAATAGTACAGTTAAATCCCTCTAAAACTTCATTGACAATGGGGATAATTGCCTGATCATAAAGATCCCTTTGCTGAGCAGATGGGCCAAAAACCTGAATAGAATAGAACATGATAGAAGCATGAAACACCATGACTTAAAAACTGAAACCAAATTATAGCAAAAAAGACAACGAACATCTCACGACCCTGATGTTTACAGCAGTTTGGATCAGAACAGAAATTCCGCAAGATAATGCTTTCTGGTAAAGCGTATTTTAGGAGGGCATCTCCATATTTTAGAACAATGTCCAACTTTCTAATAATAACAGAAACCCTCACCACAAGGAAGGGGTTAGGGAATTCTCTACAATAAACATAAAACAACCAGGATGACATCATCTTTCTATCGTGACTAAGACTAAAGAATCACTACATATTTCAGACAAGCAGTAAAGCCAGAACGCAGCTCTAATTTAAGGATACTAACAAAAAAATGAGATATCAGTAACAAACATCTCCTTTATTTAACATAAGAGGTGACACACAATATAATGGAAACAGGAAACTCGGGTTTAGTTTAGTTGATATATCAGCATTAGTTATCCATCTTTTTAGAAACTTTAACTTTTATAGATGCTCGAAAAAAGATACAATAAATATGAGCCCAATTTATGAATTAGGTTTAAAAAAACTATTTAGTAATCAACAGCGGAAGCCAACCATTTTTGGTGTTAGTAATTACCTTATCGAACATAAAAACCCTATCTATGTGCTTCCCAGCAATGTTCTGTGAAACAGCTACCTCTCTTTGGTACTCATTACAAGTCACCACTTGCGGAGCATTGTTCCGTACTTCATCTTCGCTAAACGGCCTGTAGTAATATTTAAAAGAAAAATCAAATGCATTTAACAAAAGTAATGTAGAACTCTTAACAAGTTAGCAATCGAGTACTAAATGATTAATATTGAAAGTAATTAGCAAATTTTTCAAAACCAAAACAAATTAGTACCTGCAACGAAGCAGAACTTGAACGTTTACGCTTTTCTCCTTCTCGTGGCGATTCAACATTTTTAAGCGCTAAATGGGGGGGAAATAGATGTATTTGTTAAAGGCAGTGTGTGTTTTGTGTTACTGTGTGTGTGTGTGAGAGAGAGAATAGCCGTTTGTGTTAGGGAGATCTGAAAGTAGGAGCGGGATGAAGAGGAGAATTTGAATTTTGGTCAGACGCTCTCAGATGGACGGTTGATGAAGTTATCCACCGGGTCACGTTGGAGCGGATTTGGGAGGAAGAAATATGGGCTTCTACTTTAACAAAAGCCCAATTCAAGAAGAAGGTTGATTGGAATATGTTTCTTTTTTCTGGTTTTCTTTTTAAACTATTCCCTCCGTCCCAAGTAGGAAAATAATTTCTGTATTATCCGTCTCTAATTTCTATACAATTTCTTGTCTTTAGCTCCCTACTAAACAAAATGACATTATATAATCGCTCTCAAAATAATAACCGAAAAAATATATTTTTTTTGAATATATATACATTATTTATGTTATAGACAAAAATTATACAAAATTTATTCATTTTTTCGGTTACCAAATGTAAATAGTTTCTAGTACGAGTTTAAAGTAAAAAAAGCCCAAAATGCTACGGTTCTATAACGTAAAAATTGAATGGGGCGCCCTATTTGGTCGCCCCTTTTTAACCTGTAGCCGCTTTGTTTTTCTGTTTGCATCCGTACCCATTTTTTTGTTAAAAGCCTTTTAAAAAGACGATTAAGCTGAAGTTTAAGCTGTAGTTTTAACAAATGTACTAGAATACTTCAGCTCATGAAAAAGCTCTTTTGGTATGAACTTTTAATTCAGCATGCAGGAGAAAATTACATAGTGCAGGAGGAAAACTTCAGCACGTTTTTCCTGAAGTTTTTAAAAATGAACTAAACAACTTCAGCATATTTTAGTGCTGAAATCTTAGCAAATAAAATAAAAAACTTCAGCTTGTTTAACTTCTAAATTTAACTTCAGCATTCAAGAGAAAATTATGTAGTGCGGGAGGAAAACCCCAGCACGTGTTTCCCGAAGTTTTTTAAAATGAACTAAACAACTTCAGCATCTTCTGCTGAAGTTTCGGAAAAAGCTCATGACAAAAATATTGAATGCAGGAAAAAACTTTAGCATATTTTAGTGCTGAAATCTTAACAAATGAACTAAAAAACTTCAGCTTGTTTAACTTCTAAATTTAACTTCAACATTCAAGAGAAAATTACGTAGTGCGGGAGGAAAACTCCAACACGTGTTTCCTGAAGTTTTTTAAAATGAACTAAACAACTTCAGCATCTTCTGCTGAAGTTTCGGAAAAAGCTCATGACAAAAATATTGAATGTAGGAAAAAACTTCAGCATATTTTTGTGTTGAAGTCTTAGCAAAAAACTTCGTTCTCATTCACTTGTTTTTCACTATAACTTTGCATTTACCTAGTTGACACTAACTAAAGAAAAATAATACTCTCTCTCTCGACATTTTCTCATCACCAAGTGCACAAAGAGAGAGGTAATATACTTTGTCAACTCTCTTTATAGTACAAGTTAGGGACATTAGTTTCATCTGTAGTATCGTAGTACGCAAGTTATATTCGTCCCCAAACAATAAAACAAAGTGGACTTTGGAAAACATTCTTTGAAACTGTATATTTAGAAAGATTATATTGCAAATTACAACAATAATAACAATAAAAATTATGCCTAATGCTTATTCAAGATATTTATCTTATGCAGGGAGATTGCAAATCATAAATGTTGTCCTATTCTCAATATATATAATTTTTGGGGATTGTTTTCATTCTATCTCGGAATTTTCTCAAGGAGGTGGATAAACAAGGTAGAGATTATCTTAGGGGAGTTCTAAAGTATGGTGCGTTGAACATTAAAGAGTGTAGGAATTGGAATATAGCTGCAGTGTGAGAACTACTATGACAATTGCCTAGGAAAAAAGTTGTTCTATGGGTAACATTTGGAGCCACAAACCACCTCTTGATAGTAGTTGGTACTAGAGAAAGCTAATTCACTCAAAGACCTAATAATCACATAGTGGTACAATAGTGGGAATTATCTGATTATTCAGAATGGAGCTTATTCAATGGGCAAGAAACTATAATGAACTAATAGGACAAGTGTGACTGCAGGAGGTAAACTAGATATAGAACATAGTGTTAAAACCTAAGGACATATTCTATGTCTGGTTAGTTAACCATGACAGAATGCTAACCAAGGAAAGACTTGTTAAAAGGCATATTTTGTTGAAGGACTGATCAACAAGCTGGTGCTTAACTATGTTTAATTATTATTGTAATTACTAACTAGAGTAGTTAATTGGTTAGTGGTTAGAAGTGTATAAATATTTGTACATCTAGGATATTAGTGAGCCAGCCAATTTCATTTTTGCTTCTTCAGCTAATTCAATGAAACAGTTCCTTGTTTCCTTCACTGGCTTAAGCTTCTCTCTTACCCAGCTCTAGATCGATCATCCATGGTAGCTAACATGGTATCAGAGCTACCGGCAATGATTTAGGCTTTTCTGCGATCTTCTTCTCTGGTTCTGGATTGCTTCAATTCTGAAGAATTAGGTGTTGAATTGTCTTAGTAATCTCAAATCGAAGTTAAGGTTTGCGATTTCTCAGAAGCTACAGTCAACAATAGTGATTGAAAATGAAGATGACAATGCAATTTCATTCATAATAGCTACTACATCAGCTAATGGCAATTCTGCTCCAGCTAGTCAGTCCTTTTCTTCTATCGATCAGAATCACCCACTGTACCTACAACAACTGACACACCGGTAGCTCTCTAGTCTCTGTTCAATTGACTGGATCTGATAATTATGCCTTGTGGGGTCGTGCTATGGGGTTTGGTTTGTTAAGTAAAAGTAAGTTAGGTTTTGTCGATGGAAGGCTCCCAAAATCAAAATTATATTTCTTACTATTTAATGATGAAAATTAGGATTTCAATTACTAAAATGAGTAATTAAGTTAATCATTCAGTGTTGGCTTGCTTGACGGCAGTGTTAGGCGCCATCAGGACCTTTAATAGATTTTGGGTCGTGACAACTTGGTATTAGAGCGTTAGGTTCATTTAGGTCTAACGAGTCATGGTAAAGTCTAGTAGATTCTTGAGGATCGGTACAGAGACGTATGTACTTATCTTCGAGAGGCTACAATATTGTTAGGAGCATTTCCCTTTCTTGATTCCTAATCGTGCGATTTGATTCATTTAAGGCTTATGCCTTTATATCCTTCCTACTCATCCTTATACGATGTTTAGCACTCGTGTCAATTAGGCATCGAGGAGTTGTAGTGGTACTACAGACATGGGCAGTTATTTCTCCCTGCGCATTCAATCAAGTCATTATCGTCTTCTTGCGAAAGGATGTTCTGTCATTTCGGCTCAGTAGTTGTGCTTATAATGGTTTCGAGGTTGCATGCAAATTGCTATGATGTTCAGATGCATTATCACACTGTGTTGGTGCAATGGCAGAGTGCTTGTCTATGCATCAAGGCAGTGAATGACTTGATAGGAGGATTTCTCGGTGCATGATTTAAGGGTTCAGCATTTAAATCCAGTGGAGGAAAGACAACTGGTCTATGAATGCTCAGGCTTTGGTTGATGAAGTAGCGAGAATTGATACTCCCGAGTGTGGTGGAATTTTCATTTTGATATGGTGTCGTCGTTCTTGTTGGAACATATTAAGGTTTGTCGGTGTTATGGTCTTCTTTGATTTTCGGCCTTCGGGGCAGGGTGTTGTGAAATGGTGCATGAGGAGTGGTTGTCAAAGATAGCAGTGTGTAGCGGTTAAGAATTGAGATGTTATTTCTAATATTGATGGCTCGATAAAAATGATCTTTTAGGATGTTTAGAGTTTGTAGCGACACATTTGTTCAGGTGCTACATGTATGGATATGATTTGGGGCAATATTCGGGCAGCAAAGTATGAGGAAGGGCATGGCGGGAAGTGTCTCATAGTGGGTGAATCACTAGCAGGACAAGTATGAAAAATGGAAGTCGAGAAGTTTCTTAAAGGAGAGGGTTTAACTAAAGTGGGAGACTGGCAAAGTAGCATATGGGTTCTGTGGTAGGGTAGCCACACGCCTTGAGGAAAGTTTAGAGCAATTTGGGAATTCATGGTGGACAGTGACTAGGTCCACGGATTTTATTTGGATGCAACATGACTTTGATTTTGGAATGTACTGTTGGACTTTCAGTTGATGTTAATGGGGAAGGAGGAATCTTGGTGGGTTCCGGGGTTATGTAATTGTAGTTTCAAGCTAAGTGGGGGAGACCCACCGTCTATGATTGGATTGCATAGTTGTCTACTTGTGTTGTTTCTGGTTATCAGTGTATTGGCGGGTTATAACGACTAAGGAAAGAAAAACATTAGTGGTAATTCGAGCAAAGGATTTGAGGAATGTGTACTATATTTGGCCTTATCGATTCATGCTCAGGTTTTGGGAAGACTCAGAGTTTATGCTTCGTGTAGATGTGATGTACAAGGAAATTAATTCAGTCGGGTGCTTCTTTGAGAGGGTGTTCACGTGCTAGAAGATCCTTGGAGTTGATTATATTTGGGACCAAGTCAGAGTGGGTGACTCTCAACAACGATCCTAGTGGGTTCAAAATTAAAGTGTGGTGCCTAAGGATTTCGAGTCCCTGGTATGGTTAAGTATCGAGATTTTGCAGTGGATTATGAAAGGGACTTTGAATGTTCTATGATCGTCGGTCTGCGGTGCAACATTGGAGGAATGGGATAAAATAACTTCGGATTCACAGAGGGATTATCATAATGGGTCTACCGGCTGAGTGCAGAAGGAGGGTATAAGATGGTTCATGGGTTTTGAGACAATGGGGTCTCGTGAATTGGGTCACTCAGGATGAGTGCGGAATGAGATCGTTATATTTTGAATGGGGCTATTATTATTTCTAAGGCAAGTCCGGAGTAAATTAGAAGAAGTTGGTTCGGTTAGCAATGGTTGAATCAGCATGGTAGTGGCAATGATCAGTTCCTTCAGCGTGTTAAGTTATATAGGTGATTTGTGGCGGTACGTGCGAGGGTTGACGACCGACGTAATTTAAGTTGATTGGAGGCATTCAATTATTATGGCATGTTATGTGCAGATGGATCCTCAAAGAGTTATGGTGGTTTAGAACACAACTTGAGGTTTGTATTTTCTGCGGTTATGGGAATTCAGTTGCGTGATGCAATGGTTCTCCTGAAATGAGTTAGGTGAAAAGTTTCTATATGATGAAGTGTTTATTTTATTAGTGGTTCAGGAGTTATGATGAAATTCTTGTACTCTCGCATAGTGGCATATTAGGTACGGTGATGGCATAGGAATTGGAAGTTGAGGATCAAAGTTGCGGCTCGGTGATAACAAGAATGTCACGAGCTCGGATGAGCAGGAAAGAATTCAGATGTTTAGAGTAAGCTGGTGTTTTCTTTAGCGTCACCTGAGAACGGTGTCATGTGTAAGAGGCTTTGTGTACTGATTTGCGGGTTCTCGATTTTCTTTACAACACTAGTATGGCTGGTGGTATGGATATGAAGACTTTGGTACCTGGTGCGGAGGTCGTGGGAGCGTATCCCACGGGAAGATTGTATAAGTGTGACATGTAGTCACTTGATTGTTCTGGATTAGACGGCTGCTCTTGTGTGTCATGAATAAGTTTGTTGTGGATTCTTGGGAGGTTATTAGCCCAGTACGATCAGAATCGGCATGAGGTCTGTGGATGGGTATAAATATGAATGTGTGCTCTATATCAGTCTGTGTGTGTTCGTTCAGCATAGCGTTGCTTATGGAGGAGTCTTTGAGCGTCGGATGTTATTCCCGTCGTCAGCTATTTCATGTAATGCCCTATTGTGCCATGTGGATTATTAGACGACTTGATTATTCGCACATGTGTTGTGGTCCCGTGTAGCTTGGGGTGTTATATGAGTAGGATGGCTCTCGAGATGCAGGTCATTTATTGCACCTTAGTCGTCTTGAGTTTTGTAGCGTATGGCGCATCTGTCTCCCTAAGGATGATATTCTACACTTGGCATGCTTGTAGCCGACATTTGGGTATTTTGTAGGTATGAGCATTCTGGCTCAGCATGTATTTCCTTATAGATTATTATGTGTGGATTGGTGGAATACCGCGACGGGTACATTGTTTGGATCGGGTGGCACGCCGCCACGGGTATGTTGTTTGGATCGGGTGGCACACCTTCACGGGTATGTTGTTTTGATCGGGAGGCACACTGCCACAGGTATCATGGTTGGATGGGGTTGCACGCCGCAATGGTATCATGTGTGGATCGGGTTGCACGCCACAATAGTGTGATGTTGAGTACAGTTCCCTATGTCTATTCTTGTGTGTTTTGTTTCTCATTTTATGAGGAAGGTTCATAACATCTTTTCGGTTGTTTAATTAGTTGTGTGGGTTGAGTAGTTCTTTCCAAAGTTGGTTTTCCTTATGTATCACATTCAAGTTGAAGCTTGTTGGCACTGTATGGCATCATATGAGACGTTTGGCAGTGTCTGAGATGGCTTATTGCCTGAGCTGCTGGTACTAGGGGAGACGAGGTTATTGGACCTGGGATCAGTGTGATCGGAGTTAGGAAGGATATATTAAAGAGCACATATCATTATTCAGTTCAGAATGGGGTAATGGTTCTTGTTAAAAGGAGAGACTCCATGATTTGTGATCCGGTCGGTGGTTATGAGTTTCTACGCATCTCTTCCGTTGTGGCAGTATTGCAAGAGTTGGAACAAGGCTTATATATGTTATGAGGTATGCTACGGGCTTCGGGTCAGTGGAAATTTAGTTGTTGTGCTTGGGGGAGATTGCCTTGGGCAAATGAGTTATGTGGTACACGGTGTGATTTCACCGGAGGAGCATGGTCACATTGGGTTTAGTGTTTGGTGATTGATACGGTGTTAGTGTGTTAGAATCTAGTATCATGGAGAATTTCGGATGTTGGAATTTGGTTCTAAATCTTGTTAGCTAATGTAGCAAGAAGGATATTCAGTCTGGCTCTAGCTAATGTGCTCAACTAGGTTGTGGTGGCACGTGTAGGTGCACGAGGTGTTAAAAAGTGATTTTGGACAACTTCGACGCAGTTCTTAGCACGTTTGAGGACGAACGTACATTTAAGTGAGAGAGAATGTAACGACCCGACCGGTCGTTTTGAGATCTAGCATATCGTTCGGCGGTTTGAGATCCTGAGTAGCTTCACTTAATGTATTATGACTTGTACGTATGGTCGAAATTGGATTTCGGGAAGTTCAGAGTGGATTCGGATGGAAAATTCTAATCTCGAAAGCTTTAAGTTGGAAGAATTAACTTAGATTTGAATTTCGAGTAAACGACCTCGGAATCGGGATTTGAAGGTTCCAATAAATTCGTACATGATTTCGGAATTAAGTGTATGTTCGAGTTGGGAATCGGGTGGTCCGGGAGCATTTCAGTGCCTATTATGGAAGTTAGCATTTTTGGAGGAATTTCATAAATTTTGGTTGAAGTGTACTTTAATGTTATCGATGTCCGTTTGGGATTCCGAGCCTGGAAATAGCTCTATGTAATGATTATGGTATTAGGAGCGCGTTCAGATGTGGATTTGGAGGTCTGTAGGTCATTTGGCGAAAGTTGGAAATTGAAGTTATTTGGGAAGTTTGATCGGGAGTGGAATTTTTTTATATCGGAGTTGGATTTAGATTCCGGAAGTGGTAGTAGGTCCATAATGTCAACTATGACTTGCGTGCAAAGTTTGAGGTCAATCGGACTTGATTTGATAGGTTTCAGCGTCGAATGTAGAAGTTTGAAGTTCTAAAGTTCATTAAGCTTGCATTAGGCTGCGATTCGTGGTTTTAGCATTGTTTGATATGATTTGAAGGCTCGACTAACTTTGTATTGTGTTTTAGGACTTGTTGGTGGGTTTGATCGAGGTCCCAGGGGCCTCGGGGTGGTTTCAGATGGTTAACAGATCAAGTTTAGTCTTGGGGAAAGGCTGAGGCAACTGGTGTCTGGTGTAATTGCACCTCCGTAAAAAGGGCCGCAGGTGCGACCCCGCAAGTGCGGCGTTGTGGCCGCAGAAGCGGCTATTGGACTGAGCTGGGGTGATCGTAGATGCGAGGAAATTTCCACGATGCGAAGGGTGCTCCGCATAAGTGGAAAATGAGAGGGGCAGCTGGGTCGCAAAAGCAAAAGATATTCGCACGTCCGGGGACGCAGAAGCGTGTGATGGACCGCAGAAGTGTTCTCGTAAGAGCGGAAACGGTCCACAGAAGCAGATTTTGCACACTTGAAGGGGACCGCACCTGCGATGGATTTTTCCGCAGATGCGCAGCCGCAGGTGCGGAAAGTCGGCTGAGTAGATTGTTTAAAAGTCGAGATTTTGCTCATTTCACTCATTTTCTCTCTTGGTTTGGGCGATGTTTTAGGAGCTTTGAGTGGAGGTTTTCATCATCTAAGTCAAGGTAAGTTATTTCCACCTACTGAAAGTTAAGTACATGGATTTTATAAGGATTTAAGAATGACAATTTGTAGAAATTGGGATTTTGGTAGAAAACCTAGAAATTGATATTTTTGAATTTTGGCCACGATTTTGAAAATGGAATTAGGAATCAATTATATATTTGAGTTCGTGGTATTATGAATAATAATTATCTTCGAAATTTCCGGAATTCGGGCACGTGGGCCCGAGGGTGACTTTATCGACTTTTCGAGTAGAGTTGAAAATTTGTTATAAATTGATTCATTATGAGTATCAGAGTATATATTTATGGATTTTCACATTTATTAGCTAGTTTTGGAGCGACAGACACCGGTTTGATGTGTTAGAGAGGCCTTGGAGCCGGTTATGGAACTTCAGAGCGAGGTAAGTCTCTGTCTAACTCTGTGAGGGGGAAACTACCCCTAGATGATGTATTTGATAGGTGTTACTTGGTGTGGGGGGATACGTATGCACATGGTGACGAGAGTCCGTACGTAGCTAGATTCATGTTATTGTCTGGGTAGACTTAGGTTCACAACATGCTATACTTGTATTATAGGAGGTTATCCTTGCTCATTTAATACCTTTATTTCGCATTACGACTTGAGACTAGATATGCGTAGAGTGATAAACTTGTTATTGTAGAGATTTGACGAGTTTCATGATTAGACGCGGAATAATTGTGTTCCTCTTACGGATTTCTCCTGCTATGCGTTTTCATCGAAAGGTTTTCCTTAAACTTATAACTCACACATTTATTCGTGGGTTGGGTCAAGGACCCATTAAAGCTTCTTATTCTAATGGGATTGGGTCGTTCGCCTCGGGAGGAATATGTACCACACCCTCTTAGGAGTGGGTCGTTCGCCTCGACAATATAATAAATGCATCTATGGTTCGTGTCGTTCGACCCTCGCTAGTGCACATATTATGATGGGATCGGGATGTACACCTCAACATTTCTATAAAATACACTCATAGAATCGTGCGTAATATTTGACAAGAAGTCAGTGTATCTATGAGTCTTCCTGATTTGAATTATGACGACCTCTCTGTTGAGGTCCATTATATATATATATATATATATATATATATATATATATATATATATATATATATATATATATATATATATATATATATATATATGCTCCGGTTGAGGAGTTAATTGCTAATTGAGAGCTTGAGCCTATTGTAAAGAGGAAGATTGTATCATGTATTTACACTTGTTTATTTCGTTTGTTTACTTGCCCCCATATCTGTTTACTTCTTATTATAATTGTTTACTGGACCACTAGTAAGTGTCGATGTCGACCCCTCGTTACTACTTCTCTGGGATTAGGCTAGATACTTATTGGGTACGCATTGATTTGCATACTCATACTACACTTGATGCATATTTTTGTGCAGGTACATATATGTCGGGTGGTCTTTTGGGCGTAGAGGCGCGGCTATTGCGGGGACTTACCGTGAGCTGCATTTCATGTTACGATCCGCAGCCTGCAGAGTCTCTATCATAGTTATTTGTATTTTCCTGTCTAATTTGTATTCCAGACATATGGTGTATTTCATTATATTTCCTAGTTGAGGCCCATGCACTTGTGACACCTGGTTTTGGGGGTGCTTACGGGTTATTCATTATTGTAGTTTTGAAATTATTATTATTTACCCTGTAAATTCTATTTCTTACTCCCTCCGTTCAAATTTATGTGAACATGTTTGACTTGGCACGAGGTTTAAGAAAAAATAAAAACTTTTGAAATTTGTGGTCCTAAACAAGTCAAAAAGAGGTCCAAAGTATTTGTGTGGTTATAAAAGCTTCTCATTAAGGGTATAATTGGAAGTTTAAGCTAAATTGTTTCCAAATTTAGAAAGGGGCCATTCTTTTCGGAATGGACCAAAAAGGAAATAGGTTCACATAATCTGGAACAGAGGGAGTATTATTTAATGATGAAAACTATGGTTTCAAAATACTAAAATGAGTAATTAAGTTAATCATTCAATGTTGGCTTGCCTGACGGCGGTGTTAGGCACCATCACGACCTTTAGTGGATTTTGGGTCGCGACGTTCACTGGCTTAAGCTTCTCTCTTCCCCAGCTCTAGATCGATCGTCCATGGCGGCTAACATATTCCACGGAGGAACAAATATGTAGTCTATATGATCAAGGGAGAGTGGAAACCCAAACTCATTTGTTTGCATAATATACATGGATTACAGCAGTAAAGGATGACGTATCCAATTGGTTAGGTATTCAGCTACATATATAAGAAGTCCATCAGCAGAGTATTTAGGAATAGAAGCAGGCACTGAAGACAATTTAAGAAGGAATAGGGGTTGCAATTTGCACTACTAGAAATCTAGTAAAAGGCGACCAAAAATAGCGACCAACATTGGTCGCTTATGTCAAATTATCGACCAAAACGCGTCCAAACACGCTTGGTCGCTATATTGGTGGTCCTTTTACCTTAGCGACCAAAGTTGGTCGCTAAGGTAAAAGGACCAACTGTGCACTGTAAACAAAATACAGACCAACTTTGGTCGCTATAATATTTTAATAATTTAAATTACTTTGGTCGGTATATTTAAATTATGATATTTAATTAATTATTATAATTTAAAAATTACTGACCAACGTTGGTCGGTAAATTAAAATATATATTTAATAGTACCGACCAAAGTTGGTCGCTAATTTTAAAATATGTGTTCATAAGCGACCAACCTTGGTCGTTAATGTTTAATTTTTTAATTTGTTTTAGTCATAAGCGACCAAGGTTGGTCGCTAATTCCCATAATTTTTCTTTTAATAGGAAAGCGATCAACTTTGGTCACTTTTCTGGGTTATAATTTTGGCATAAAATGCCTGTTTTGACAGCTACACCACCTGCCAGCATACCAAAATCCCTAAATAACAATACAATTTCAATACAATCAATACAATTCTATACCAAAATCTCCACAACAACATCAACAGCAACACAACAACAATAACAAAAACAACAACATAACAACAAACAACAACAACACAATTCAAAAAACACATTAAAACTAACAAATTAAAGTTCAAAAGAACTAACAAATTAAACTAACAAAACTAAGTTAAAGCTTATTACAACTAGTTCAAAACTGGTTCTATTTGTCTAGTTCAAAGTATATAAAAGTCAAGGAGTGTTTTGTACAACATCATCGTCACCTTCTGATGAACTTTCATCTATAAGACGGTATAGATAAGGGTCTTGTGGAGGACAGGAAGAACGACCATGGGGAGGAAGGGAGGAACGATCACAGGGAGGACGGGAGGAACGCTCACGTGCAGGTCGAGCCTCTGGCGATAACTCACGAGACCGGGGAATCGGAAAATCTCTAGTAGATAGGAGAGTTCTGATCTGAGCTTGCATGCCAAGGTACTGAGCATCTCTAACCTTTACTCTTTCCGGATGCTTCTAGATCGGATGTGAGCCTTGTCACAGTCTCCCGCATAGCGGAGAGGCTCTCCCTATCAAGTTGCTCGCCTTGCGAGGAAGTCCCTATTCCTTGCATTCCACACTTATAACTATGGAATTTCTGTCACGACCCCAAATCCTAACATATCGTTATCCTATCGTGGAACTAGGCTAGCCAACCATCACATAACTACACATTTGATCTATTATAATATTTCAAAAATCAATAATAATCAGCAAATAGAGTATAAAATAATTTCTTTAAGTCTTTACGCCGCAACAATAATCTAACAGTCTAAACAAATCCCCCAAGACTGGAGTCAACCGATCACGAGCATCTAAGAAATAAACTAACTCTACAAATGTCATAATAATGTCTATGAATCAAATACTAAGTACTAAATGAATAAGGGAAGTGGAGAAGTTGCGGACGCTGGACAACTACCTCGAAATCCCAAACGCTGATGACAACGAGCTCGGACGACTACTGCTCCAAACCAGTACCTGGATCTGCACACAGGGGTGAAGGGAGTAATGATGAGTACGCCAACTCAGTAGTAATGAAAATAAATCACAGTCTGAAGTATATGAACACACATCACAAAAACACCAATCCACAAAACAGTAAAATCAAGTCTCATTACAGTATACATAAGTTCGAAAACTAGTTTCCATAAAATCCTTTTGAAACATATCTCCGTAAAAATTTCAGTAATACCAGTTTGAAAAATAAAGTGAATCATAGTCAAAAATCAGTAAAATATCATCATAAAACTGCCGCTCGGGCCATAATCATCACTCATAACAATTTCCCTCAGCACCTCACCATCGCTCAGTATCAGCCCCGTGGGCAACCTCACTGTCACTCATGCCTCCCAATCACCCATCACTCGGTACTCGCACTCAGTAGGTACCTGCGCTCACTGGGGGTGTGTACAGACTCCGGAGGGGCTCCTACAACCGAAGCTATAAACAAGCCAAATCATGGCATCAATCACTCTCAGGCACTCGACCTCTCATATCATAACATCCTCACAATATTGGCCCTCGGCCTCACTCAGTCAGACACTCTCAGCATGCCATTCGGGACATAAATAAAGCGGGGTTCTCGACCCAAAGTAGTATCTCATTTCAAGAAGTAATATTATCAAATAAGAGTGTCAACAATTTCACAAGAAAGACTGAGTGTAAAATCATAGTTTCAAAGTGAGGAATATCAGTAAAACAGCACTCAAGGGGTTAAAACAGATCGACACTAGGCCCCAAACATGGCTTACAGTCCAAGTATAACAAAACATAGTAATATTAATAACCATATGCTTTAAAAGCGGTTTGGCAACTCAATAGTTGCCTAAAAAGATACATTTTCCAAATTTCCAATTCGTGCACGCCCCACACTCGTCATGCAGTGTGTGCGTCACTCCAAATCTGTGAAAGGATATAAAGTCCGGGGTTTCATACCCTCAGGACAGGATTTAAAGACATTACTTACCTCAAACTAACCCGAAAATCTACTCTGCAACCCGCTTGCCTCTCGAATCAACTTCCGAGTGCTCCAAATCTATAAAGATCATATCTTTCTCATTAAATTATGCTAAGGGAATGAATTCCAATTGAAAAATACCAATTTTAGCACAATACCCGAAATTAGCCAAAACCCCCCGGGCCCGCATATCGAAACTCGACAAATTTTATACCAAAATGTTATTTATCATCTCACGAGTCCGTACATATAAAGAACCCTAAAATCGGAGTTCGTTTGACCCCTCAAATCATCCCCTAAAGGTCTCATAATCTCAAGCCCTAATTCCATTTTTTTCTACTAATTTTCATAAATTAAACGATGATAATTTGATCCTTAATCACATATAATCGAGTTTTTAGGGTCCAAAATCCTTACCTCAATGAATAACAATGATTTCCTCTCTTAAAAATCGCCTCAAAAGCTTCTTTCCGTTCAAAAATGGTGGAAAAGTGGGTTATGGTCGCGGAGGGTTTTAATTTATACTTCCCAGGTCCGGACACTGTGGGATCGCGGCTCCAGGAATGCGTTCGTGAAGCACTGCCAAGTACTACCCTACACGATCGTGTAGCTACACCCGCGCTCCCACAGAACACTCAGTCAACCCCTCCCACGCGCCAAGACCTTATGCGATCACGCCCAGCCAAACGCGACCGCACTGGCTTCCTCACTCCTCTCTCTGCGATCGCGACCTTGTACTTGCGGTCGCATAGAGTAATTTTCTGGGATTCACCAACTAAACTGTGCAATCGCATACATCACCCCGCGATCTCATAGAAGAATTTCACACCTGCAACACACCAGCAAAACAACTATTTTTCTAAGTCCAAAAGTGCCCGTTAACCCCCGAAATCAATCTCGATCCCTTCGGGACCCCAACCAAATTTACCAACACATCATAAATGATCATTCAAACTTAGTTGCACTCTCGGAACACAAAAAAAAAAAAAAAACCAAAATCACGTCGGATTCAAGCCTAAGAACTTTGAAATTTCTAAAATCCACCGACGATGCCAAAATTATCCAAAACACATCCAATTGACCTGGAATTTTGCAGACATATCCAAAATGACATTACGAATCTGTTCCAACTTCCAAAATTCCATTCCGACCCCGATAGCCTATTTTCCACTGCCAACTGAAAATCACCAAAAACTAACTTTCGCCAATTCAAGCCTAATTCTACACCAGACATCACAAAATTATTCCGAACACACTCCTAAGTCCCAAATCACCTAACGAAGCTATCCGATCCATAAAATCCTCATTCCGAGGTCGTTTACCAATAATTCAACTCTCAGTTGACTTTCCCACTTTAAGTCTATTCTTAAAGACTAAGTGACTAAATTCTCACTACAACCATTCCGACTCCGAGCCTACCAACACTAACACATCATAAACAGTATAACCAACCTATGACAAGGCAATAACAGTAATTGTAATGCAAGTTCTACGTAACGACCGACCGGGTCGTTACAATTTCTTAATAGGAAGCCCGTATACCTTCCCCTATTTTGGACCGCCATCAGACTCCATCCATATTCTTTCAGCATCCTCGTCCGAAGGTTGGGTTGGCTCGCCCGACTCATTAGATGGCTGAGTGCGGATGAATTCCTCCATGTTAGTTTGGAAGCGACCCTATACGAAAATTTACATTGAATTAGTATTTCAAAATTTATATAAAAGTAAATTAAAATACTTAATGAGAAGTGAAAACTTACATATACAGTCGAGGCCCGGTCCTCGACCCACCTTTCGTGATCCGTCTCTTTCTTCTTCTTCACAATATGTGTCTCCTTGAATAGCTCATCTTGGTTCATTGGACGTCCCAACTTATTTTCCTGAAAACAAATTAATTTAGTTAATAAATATAATAGATATACTTTGAAAATTAAAATAAATTAAGCAATTATGTACCAATCTTCTTTTTATTGTCCCTAGGCTGATCGCACCTCCAGTGTGCAAGGAGCCTCCCTTCTCAGATGCACGAGCTTTCTTTCCTTTTTCGCTCTTCTCTAAGAAATTTGCGGTAAGCCATTGCCTTTGCAAAAAATCTCACAAATTTTGAAGTAACCAGTCAGGCTTCTTATTCTTCTTTCTAGCTTCGGAGAAAGTATGCGGCAACCGCTTGCGAGCTTGGTGATGAAAATTTGCAACCACTTCCGTGCTATAGCGGTGTTCCCATACACACTTGCTCTGTATTTCAAAATTTAAATATTATATGGAAATATCATAAATATAAATAAGTAAACTAATTAAAATAACATTTATACCTTAAATTTATTGAAAATTTGCTCCTTCAGCGAGAATGGGAAATCAGTCCAAGTCGCATAAGGGCCATCATAAAGCTTTCTGATGGCTTTGGTGATTATCCTCGTAGTCTTATTACTCGGGATGAACCTGCAATTTAACAAAAGAACATATTAATATCTTAGTAAAAACTTTACAAAACAATAAACGCAAAAATAACAAATAACTCTTACCTATCACCCTCAAGGACTATGATGATCATACCATATTGATCATAACGCACCTCCCTGTCATCATTGTCATCACCGTCCGATGCATGTATATCAGACCTATGTGTGGAAGGTGTAGGGGGGTCAGAGCTACTACCTCGCAGGCGAAGGCCTGAAATAGATGGAGTCGCTGATGAAGATGGTTGCGATTCCGGTGACTGCGATATAGCTGGATGGACCCAAGGTGGCTGTGATACTGATGGCTGTGACCCGAGTGGCTGTGACATGGATGGATGTGATCCATGTGGCTGTGATATGGATGGATGTGATGCAGATGCCTGCGATCCACGTGGTCGTGAGGCAGCTGGACTGTATGCCGGATGTATAGTCATATGGCCCTGTGATGAAAGACCTGGTGTCTGCATGAAGGTGTAGGGCTCGTGATGCTGTGGCAGCTCAGTATATCCGTGGGGTGGAGGATAAGAGATGCATAGGCATAGGCATCTCTGAAGAGGGTGGAAAAGATGGAGTATTATTTTCTACCCTCCTCTTTCCCTTCCTAGCCTTTTCTCGACCCTGAAAACCAGTAGGGTCATTGTTACCTTGACCCTTGCCTGTCATCTGCATAATATAATACATATTTAGATTAAAACTGTCACGACCCAAATTTCCCTCCGTTGGGTATCGTGATGGCACCTAGTCTTAAGAACTAGGTAAGCCTAATATTCATGGAATAACAACAATAATAAATAGAATCTAATATTTTTCTGAAATAAATAATTCTTTACACAATGTATCTTCCCAAAACCTGGTATTACAAGTCATAAGCTTTAAAGAAATTACACTAAAACTCCTAAAAATACCACTGTTCAGAAATATAAGATGGTGACTCCGAAATCGCAAACGCTGAAGCGGTTTTACGTTGAGTCTCCACAACAGCAACCATGCTACTAACAATCAATCGTCCGACTATGCGAAAACCTGGAATCTGCACAAAAATATGCAGAAGAGTAGTATGAGCACATCACAGTGGTGCCCAGTAAGTATCAAGACTAACCTCGGTGAAATAGTGACAAGGATTAGTCAAGACACCCACTGGTCTAATAAAACAAACAGGACTAAATATAGAAAATGACGGAATATGACATCTGTACAAAGATTACACAATATAATTAACTACATAACAATGCAATGCGGGAGGAAAACAATAATAAATCGACGGAATATCATAATATTACACAGAAAAATGGACGGGAACACAACCAAAAAAAAAACGAAACCCACAATATAGTAATAACAAATAATAACTCAGCACTGCGATAATCTCCACCTCTGACCTTAGCCAACAACTCCAACAATTTAATCAAACCTTTGAATATAACCTTTCAGCCACCAATTTATATTGAAGACCTTAAATATATTCGTTTCAAAATAGGAAATCTTTTGAAAGGTACTTCCTCCGAATACGTATATATATATACTTTACAGAAGGAAAGTCTTTAGATGTAATTTCTTCAAGATAAGCGTTTTTAAAAATATACTTTACCAATAAATGTATTTCGAACTTATTTCCGATAGAACAAGTGCACGGCATCACCCTTCGCGCTTTTACTCTCATCCTTCCCTTAGGAATCGACAAATACTACACGTAAAATTAAGTAAATTAAGCATGTAAAAGACATGGACAGTGCAACAACAATTGAGATAAAAGTCAAGTACAGGACAACAACAATAAGTCACACCAAATATGTAAGTACAACAATAACAACTCGAAGTAAAGGCACAATGTATACATAGGGAAACAGATATCACATCATAATGCATGTCCCTCGTCCTCACCTGCACGGAAATACCCTTCGTGCCATGAACTCACAATAATATGGCACAACATCACTCTTCATGCATTAGCACTCAATCACAATATCACGCACGACATCACCCTTCATGCTTTTACTCTCAATAATATGGCACGGCATCACCCTTCGTGCTTTTAATTTCAATAACATGGCACGACATCAACCTTCGTGCTTCTACTCTCAATAATATGACACGACATCACCCTTCGTGCTTTTAATAACATGGCACGGCATCAACCTTCGTGCTTTTACTCTCAATAATATGGCACGGCATCACCCATCGTGCTTTTACTCTCAATAATATGGCACGACATCACCCTTCGTGCTTCTAATAACATGGCACGGCATCAACCTTCGTGCTTTTACTCTCAATAATATGGCACGACATCACCCTTCGTGCTTTACACTCTTTCCTCACATTACAATGAACATAAAAAATGGCACGACATCATTCTTCGTGCTTTACACTCTTTCTCACCCAAACAAATGAAATGATAACATTCAGACAATGGAATCAACAACATAAACAATAATAGAAACCATACTGTCCAGGCAAGGGAGTCAACAATGGAAACAATATCATCAACAACATGAACAATAATGGAAACCATACGGTCCCGGCAAGGGAGTCAACAATGGAAACAATATCATCAGCAACATGAATAATAATTGAATCCACACTATCCCGGCAAGGGAGTCAATAATGGAAACAATATCATCCC
This sequence comes from Nicotiana paniculata, assembly GCA_005239505.1. Lineage (NCBI taxonomy): Eukaryota > Viridiplantae > Streptophyta > Magnoliopsida > Solanales > Solanaceae > Nicotiana > Nicotiana paniculata. The sequence continues at coordinate 21,987 of ML326756.1, read as the reverse complement.
GGCAAGGGAAACAACTATAACCAATCTTGCTTAATTAATTAGCTTCACGAAATAATTCCCAACTTGAATTAATGCTCCGCGATAGGAAATGCCAAGAGAATCATCAACATGTATAATCATCAAGTTAAGCCTAAGTAGTGCTTAATGAAAGATCATATCAATCACAATATACGATCCACAGGCATGCTTGACACCATCATATAATACTCCAATTACTACTAAACAATTATAGGGCGAGATTATGCTAATTCTAGTCAAATAGGCAGTTTATGAAGGAAGATATAGCACGACGGTAGAAAAGGTAATTTCTTCAGTTAAGTCAATTAAGATCAAATAAGAAACAAGATAAAACTAAGCAAGTAACTTCTAATTTAAGCAGAGAGAGAAGAACTAGCAATCAGAACTCAGATATAACAAATACAACTTCATACATAGGGAATATAAGGACATAAGAATCCAAAACGCCAACTTATTTGCAAATAAGTCCGAGTACGCACCCGTCACCGCGCGTACACAGGCTACAATCAACATAGAAAACTCAATCCTAAGGGTTAGTTCCCCCACACAAGGTTAGACAAGATACTTACCTCAAAGATGACAACCTAGTACTCTAAAATGGACTTCTCAGGCGAAAAGACCTCCGAATGGCTCAAAATCCACTAAAACAACTTCAAAATACACATAAAACGTATAAGGAACCATTCCAAATAATAAAGTTTCATTCTTTACAAAAATATAAAAATTGACCCAAAAGTCGACCCCAGTCCCGCAACTCGGAACCCGACAAATTTTACAAAATCTGATTACCCATTCCAATACGAGTTCAACTGTAACGACCCGGTCGGTTGTTTTAAGAATTTGTGCGCCGATCCCCTATTTACTGCTTCTCCCATGTCTATTTATGTTATTGGAACTTGTCGGAGCGTTGAGTGATGAAATCCGGGGTGATTTTGGACACATAGTCCATAAATGTGGAATTTAGCTTTAGAAATCTGCCCGTAGCTAGAGTTGTGTGAAGACGGATCTGGAATGGAATTTCGTCGACTTTGTTAGCTCTGTTGTGTGATTTTGGGGCTAGGAGCGTTTTCGGAATGTATTTTCGAGGTCGGTTGTGGATTTAGGCTTGAATTGAGGAAAGTTAGAATTTCGGCGATTTCGGCCGATAGGTGAGATTTGGATATCAGACTCGGAATGGATTTCCGAAAGCGACAGTAGGTCCGTAATGTCATTTATGACTTGTGTGCCAAACTGAGGTCATTCAGATGAGTTTAGACGTGTTTCGGCATCGGATGTGAATTCTAGAAATTTCCTAAGTTCTTAGGCTTGAATCTATGCATAATTGATGATTTTGATGTTATGAGATGTGTTTTTAAGGCTCGATCAAGTTTGAACAAGGTATTAGGGTCAGTTGGTAGGGTTGGTTGAGGTCCTAGGGGCCTCGGGGTTGTTTCAGATGCCCAACATGTGAGTTTTGTGAATTTGAGAACAGCTTAACCATTCTGGTTCTGGTGTCTCGCACCTGCGATGGTATTTCCGCAGGTGCGGACACGCAGGTGAGAAGGGGGTGCCGCAAGTGCGACCCCAGGCCATTAAAGGAATTTCCGCACCTGCGATGGTATTTTTGCAGGTGCGGGCACGCAGGTACGAAAGGGGTGCCGCATGTGCGACCCAAGGCCACTTAATGAATTTCCGCACCTGCGATTGGGTTTCCGCAGGTGCGATCCCAGTGTCGCATGTGCGAAATGTCTGGGCAGTTTATACCAAAAATCCGAGGATTTGAATTTCATAATTCCAAAATCGATTGTGAGCTCGGAACTTGGCGATTTTCAGTGGGATTTGAAGAGGAGGATCATAGGTAATGTTTTCTAACCTTAATCCTTTTTTATATCTTTAATCTCTATCATTTTCCTCAATCTAATCAATGAAATTGGATGAAAAACCATGGAAATGGGATGAAATTTTCCCAAGTAGAAATATGAGGATTTAGGGGGATTTAGACGTCGGATTTTGTTGATTCTTTCGAGTGAGTTAATGAGCGAATGGGTGTTCGGGAAATATAAATTTTACCCAATACCGAGACGTGGGCCCGGGGGACTTTTTGGGCGAATTTCCAATTTCGCGTATTAGCTTATAAATAATTAGCTATTTTGTTCCCTTGAAGTGATATTTACACCATGCAATCGATTTGAATATATTTGGGCCACCCGGAGTCAGATATTCATGGCAAGAGCATGGTATTGAGTTGATTAGCGTAGTCAAGGTAAGTGTCTTGCCTAATTCTGTGTTGTGGACTTTCCCTTAGGCATTTTATACTGATTTTGTTACGTGGACGCCGTGTACGTGAGGTGACGAGTGCGTACACGGGTCATTGTTGCTAAAATCCTATTTTTACTCCTATGAAATCGCTCATTTTCATTCATATATTACTATTTCTATCTTAGTTGAGTAGATAGCTTCAGGGTAAGCATGCCTACATGTTCTGACTTGATTCCCTCTTATTTGCTACTAGTCACATCATGCTTAGGTTGCTTTACTCTATTCCTGCCTGTTGTTTTCCTGGACTGTTTAATTAAGCCATAACAGACTTACTTCTGTTTTGCATATTTAAATTGGGACTACGGACCGAGATCTGAGAGCTTTCCCCCTGTACTGCACTTCATATTTAAATTGGGAATACGGACCGAGATCCGGGAGCTTTCCCCCTGTACTGAAATGTGTATTTAAATTGGAACTACAGAGAGAGATCCGGGAGCTTTCCCCATGTACTGCATAGCATATTTAAATTGGGGCTACGAACTGAGATCCGGGAGCTTTCCCCATGTACTGCATTGCACATTTACTGTTGAGATATATGTTGTGCTGAGCTGAGGGCTCTTTATCTATTATTAAATCTCTTCGTTTTTCGTTAATCCTGTTTATCATTACTTATCTATTTTTTACTGTTTTAAATTGTATATTGACTTGTTTTACAAACTCAATAGGGCCTCCACCTGACCTCGTCACTACTTGACTGGGGTTAGGCTTGGCACTTACGGAGTACCGAATATGGAGTACTCACGCCCTTTCCTGAGCATGTTTTCCCCATGTGCAGATCCAGGTACCAGAATCCAGTATCGTGGTTAGGAGTCATTCTAGCATCAGCCAGGAGATCGCGAGGTAATTCTGCCGCGTCCGCAGAATCCCACGAGTCCCCTTCTACTCTAGTGTAGGCATAGAAGACTTGTATGTTTTTCCACTGTTTCATTGTATAGAGCTACATTTAGTAAAAGGATTGTGACTATGGTGATATTCCGGGTTTTGGGAAGTAAATGTATATTCTGAGCAACTACGTTATATCTACTTGAGTTCTTTTTCTGTCTTTATTTTATTGATTCTGTCATTTTCCGCAAATTCTAGGCTTACCTAGTCATAGAGACTAAGTGCCGTCAAGATACCTTTCGGAGGGTAAATTGGGTCGTGACAATTTGGTATCAGAGCGTCTAGGTTCATAGGATTCACAAGCCGATTTATTGGAGTCTCGCAGATCGGTGCAGAGACGTCCGTATCTATCTTCGGGAGGCTATGTAACTGTTAAGAACAATCAAATTCTTTGGAATTCCTTATCGTGCTAGTTGCTGTCATCAAATTCTTAAAACTCTATTCTATTCTTGCTTGCAGATGGTTCGTACCTGTACCGGACGTACTGATGACCAGGCACCCGAGCCCCCAGTCAGAGCCACCAGAGGCAGGGGCCGGGGCAAGGGAGGAGCACGCGGTGCGCCCGAGCACCGATTAGAGCAGAGGCAGAGGATCCCTCAGCAGCTACAGTTGGAGGGTCACATGAGGTCCCTACTGTTACTCCATATCTCCAGGAGACATTGGCCCAGTTCTTGAGTGCCTTCAGTACTCTGTCTCAGGCGAGTCTACTCCCGATAGCTCCAGCTACATCCTAGGCCGGAGGAGGGACACAGACTCCAGCAGCCCGTACTCCTGATCAGAGAGTTCATATTGGGCAGGTTACAGAGTATATTCATATGCCCCCAGCAGCTCCAGCTCAGCATGAGATTAAGATAGTTGTTCCTGAGGCAGAGCAGCTCCGACTTGAGAGGTACAAGAAGTACCACCCACCTGAGTTCAGCAGACTAGCTTCGGATGACGCCCTAGGTTTTCTTGAGGGGTGTCATCGCATTCTCCGCACTATGGGTATTGTGGAGACGAGTGGGGTTTCCTTCACTGCTTTCCAGCTGAGGGGAGCAGCTTATCAGTGGTGGCGTGCTTTTGATCTTAGTAGCCCGGAGGAGGCAACTTCACTTACTTGGGCTCAGATTTTCCAGATGTTCTTACTTGAGTTTGTCCCTCAGAGTTTCAGGGATGCTTGGCGTGCGGAGTTTGAGCAGCTACGCCAGGGTGCCATGACTGTGTCAGAGTATGTAGTCCGTTTCAGCAATTTGGCTCGCCATGCACCAGCTTTGGTTGTCACTGTCAGAGAGAGGGTTCGGCGCTTTATTGAGGGACTCCACCCCAGTATTCGGACCAGCATGGCCAGAGAGCTTGAGACCGATATTACTTACCAGTAGGCAGTGAGTATTTCCCGGAGGATTGAGACTATGTTAGCCCGGGACAGAGAGGAGAGAGAGGCCAAGAGGTCTCGAGAGACTGGTCATTTTTCAGGAGCCCATGCACCAGCAGCACGCTATGGTAAGGGTTTTGTGAGTCGCCATGTTCATTCAGCTCTCCCAGCATCCAACGGTATTCCAGCTCCTCCTAGACCTCAGGAGCCTTGTTATGCACCACCCAGTATTTCAGGTGCCTCCTGCTCGAGGTGCTATCACTGGCCAACCCAGCAGGCCAATTCAGAGTCAACAGCAGCCACCACGTCCTTCGAGGGGTTGCTTTGAGTGTGGTGACCCTCATCATATGATCATAGATTTCCCAGAGCGAGGAGGGGTGCATTACCTCAGACTTATCAGGGTGCACCCCCTCAGATTTATCAGGCTCCACGTCTTCCACCAGGTCCTCCAGTTATTCTTCCAGCCCCAACTGCTACCTCACCACCTCACGCAGCTCGAGGTGGAGGTCGGGGATGTCGAGGTTGCCCTAGAGGGGGAGGCCAGACCAGGTACTATGCTCTTCCGGCCCGGTCCGAGGCCATTGCTTCAGATTCAGTCATTACAGGTATTGTTCCCGTTTGTCACAGGGATGCATCGATATTATTTGACCCAGGCTCTACATATTCATATGTGTCTTCCTATTTTGCTACACATCTGGGGATAGCCCGGGATTCTTTGAGTTCCCATATTTATGTTTCTACTCTGGTGGGAGATTCTCTTGTTGTGGACAGTGTATATCGGTCATGTTTGATTGCTATCAGTGGTTTTGAGACCAGAGCTGATTTACTACTACTCAGTATAGTAGATTTCGATGTTATATTGGGTATGGACTGGATGTCTCCCTATTATGCTATTCTTGATTGTCACGCCAAGACCGTGACACTGGCTATGCCAGGATTTCCGAGGTTAGAGTGGAGAGGTTCCTTGGAGTATACTCCCCGCCGAGTCATTTCTTTTCTTAAGGCTCAGCGGATGGTTGGAAAGGGGTGTGATGCATATTTGGCTTATGTGGGAGATGTTAGTACTGAGACCCCTACACTTAGGTCAGTTCCAGTTGTCAGGGAGAT